>JARQOD010000799.1:32852-123096 GCA_033576555.1 Oophaga sylvatica | reverse complement strand
TACGGATAGCTAGGGCCATAGCAGCCTCCAGTGATGGAGGAGAATCATACTGAGCCAAAACGTCCTTTAATTTGTCAGAAAGCCCATGACAAAACTGGCTCCTAAGAGCTGGGTCATTCCACTGAGTATCTGTGGCCCATCTACGGAACTCAGAAGCAAATTCCTCCGCCGGACGATCTCCCTGCTGTATCTTACGTAATTTTGTCTCAGCAAGAGAGACCCGATCTGGGTCATCATATACCAAACCCAGGGCAGTAAAAAATCGATCTACTGACTGTAGAGCCGGGGATCCCGGAGGAAGGGAGAAGGCCCAGGATTGAGGGTCCCCTTGTAGGAGCGAGATAACAATTCCCACTCTCTGCTCTTCACTCCCTGATGATCGAGGCCAAAGCCGAAAATACAATTTACATGCTTCCCTGAAGGTAAAAAATTTGTCTCGCCCACCAGTGAACCTGTCCGGGAGAGCTACTTTAGGTTCAAATCTGGTTTGCTCCGAGGGAGACAAAACTTTGGACTTAATGTCCGTCAGCTCCATGGATAATCCCTGCAACTGCAGAGCCAGCTGGGCTACTGGATCCATGGCAACTGGGAATAATTTTATGGGCCAGTGAAAATGTCACGCGGTCTTATGATATGTGTACGATGTCAGTAAACTATTCTTAAAAGAACAACACTCTATACAACATATAGATTAGCAACATCAGCATGTAAATATAGAATAGATTTACCTGACACGATATCCGTTGAACTCAGGGTTAATCTTGAGGACTTGATACACTGTCACAGGAAAGAGGAGGACCGGGGGTCTAACCTGACCCTAAACTGGGTCCTAACTAATCCCTCACCTTGGAGGTACTGATAATGGTTCAGAGGTCCAAGTCTCCAGCCTAACCCTGTCTCCTATCAGTCCCTGAACCCTGTAATCAGTCCTAAGAAGGATTCTGATTACCACCAAAGGGATATGGGCTGATCTCTGCTAAATACACAGATTAGACATATAAGACAGACTGGAGAAAACACAGACTTGCATACACACTCAAACACAGAAGGAACATAAATGATCTGGGATATTAAACTCTAAGCAAGGTGAGCTTAAAACAATTAAGAAGCTCTTTAACTTAAGTCTATACAGATACAATCCTATCTGTGGTCTGCATGAAGAATTTCACTGGCAACTCCCAACACAGACAACCAGAGATTTAAAGGAAACCAATCAACAAATAATTAATTGCAGCCGGGAGAAACTGCACCCAGTCCCAGAACTGAGCACAGACAGAATTAACTCCCTAACTGCCAAACACAAAGAAACAGCAACTCAGCTGTGAGAAGTCAGAATGTGCAACCGCGACGATCTTCGTGGCGATGCACACATGACACCATGTCTCCTGTTATGTTCATCTTTCTACCACCTGAACTCTACTCCCTGGGCTACAACACTGCCAGTTGCTGCTCAGAAGTGTCGTGTCCACAGACCAATACACAAGCTATAGTGTTAGTGGGTTCAGTAACGCCAGCTGTTCCCCTGCTGTGTGTCCGGCAAGAAGTCTCCTGTTCCCTACACATGCACAGAAAAACCCATGTGGAACATGCTCCAAATAGGGAAGAGCCGTCACCCTGATTGTTATGCTTAAAACAGGAAATTGTGACGTTTTCCAGGCCTAGAATGATAAATTTTTATAACAAATATGGACAAATAATAATTTGTCATCACAGCGCATATCAGCACATGTCTATTAGAAATGGTAACAAAAACTAAAACATAGTGTTCACTTTTTGAAATTAATGCATAAAAGTACATTTCATACTTATCAATTAATGCTTTTTAAGGAACTTTATCTGTACCTGTAAGATAATGCAGTCAATGGATGTACGAATCATAAAATCCTCATCATCATCATCACGAGTTTTATTTATGACAGACATTATAAAATACACATACTGATGCCAACTGTAACTTCACACACCATATATGAAATGGCCAGCATCTAAACCTGGTAATAATGTGCAATAATAAATTATTACATCTAGAAAGTGCATCATGCATACTGACAATAGGTAGTTATACCTGCAAGTGCTGTTGAAACAACCACAACAGATATAAATTAATAATGGTATATAGGTATCACAGTGCATAGTTACTCATGGACATTGTCGATGTAATACTGTACCTCAATAAAGTCAGCGTCAACCATTATGCTTGTTAGTCTTGTAGATTGTTAAAGAGGGAACGTGCTTTTTTTGTTGGTCATAGGTCGAGTATTAGACAGTAAATGATTACTGCTGTCGAATTTTTGGCGTCCCTAGGGCACAATTACGCTGCGTAACATCACATTTTATAGAGAGTCATCTAATAGACACACGCTACCCTACCCTACGCGTGACAGTAGGAAAGTAGTGTTGACGGATAAAACCTTGCGCAACCAGACATGCTTTTACCCTCTTCAACACTGTACAAGCAAAAAATGCATGATTGCAGCCGCAGACTTTATTGACGTACAGTATAACATCGCCATTACCCATCAGAGGCTGTCCACTGTCTGATACAGACATAGAATATACCTTTGCTATCCGTAGCCTTTGTTTCACCTACACTTGCAGGCACACACTTAAATTGTGACAATGCATAATGTTTTTTTAAATGGTTATTTTTTATCGTACATTATTGCGTCATCACATTGATGAGTCCATGCTGGAGATGTCATACATGCTGTACAAAGTAACGATTTTATTAACTTAAATAATTGAAATGTCTGTGACTGTCACATATAAATTGCAATGATTATGATGAGTGACTATTACAAAATCCATTGTCTTCACTATGTTATGGTTTAACATAGCGTTCCTTAAGCATTATTCATAAATACAAAAATGGACTTTTATTCTTAAATTTACAACACTATATTTTGTAACCAATTTTTTGGGTGGTGTGTTGTTCCATTTCTTGTTGGCATGTGCATATATGCGTTTATATTTGCAGGGTCTTTATTTTTATTCTTGAAGTTAGGAAACATGTTTATCTTCGTACCGTGTTAGCCAGTAGATAGAAAAATATTTAGACTTGAGAGTCCGCAGTGGTTGATACCTTTTAATGGATAACTGAAAAGATGGTAACAAATTGCAAGCTTTCGAGGCTACTCACGTCTCTTCATCAGGCAAAGACTAAAACAAAAAATGAAGCATCACATATTTCTATACACAACAGGACACAGGAATAGTGCAATAGGTAAGACAAGTGACGTGTAGCAGAACTGTCATTATGACAGAGGGATGAACATAAATATTGGAACAGTTCATAGATAAGGATAGAAAGTTTTATTGCCCTCTGATTGGGGTCTGGTTTTGTGTTTTCATGCCCCTGGAAGGGCAGAGACGCAGATTCCTTAATTGATATAGAATGACATAAATCCGTGTGATCTATTCATTCCAGCACTAAGAGTGTCAAAGGTCATGATGAGCTTATATTACGAAACCTTTGTATCTTTCTCAGATTTGAAGTTATATTTTAATACCAGTAATTCCATATCCATCATGCTATGACCGGGCATACAAAAGTGTTTTGCCACAGGTAAATCCATTATTTTTTCTCTTATTGTGTGGCGATGATAATTCATCCTTGTTCTCAGTTTTTGGCCGGTCTCCCCCACATACAGACCCCCATTTGGACATTTAGTAGATATAATTAGGTACACCACATTACATGTGATGCAGCTGAAAGTAGCTGGGATATTGTAGTCGTGATGGGAGTTGGGGATCTTTATCTTGTCCGTGGTCATTATAGATGCACAGGTTTTACATTTCTTCTGGTTGCAAGGAAAGGTTCCTGCAGCTGTTGGGGAGGACAGGGAGCTTCTGACAATGATGCTTCTTAGATTTGTGGGCTGCCTAAAACACAGTAGAGGGGGTCTGGAAATATGGATTGTAATATCGGGCATCTTTTTGTAGTAAAGGTTGTAGTTTCCGTGTAGCTCCCCTTAGCACCTCCAGATTTGGATTGTAGGTCACCACTAGAGGCACCCGGTTATTTTCTTCTTTACCTTTGTAATGTAGCAGGTGATTCCTTGATATTCAGTTGGCTCTTGAAATTTGGTTTTCAATTGTTCTCGGATGGTATCCCTGGTTCAAAAAAGTCTTTCTGAGGCGACCCCCCACTACTGTGTTTTAGGCAGCCCCCAAATCTAAGAAGCATCATTGTCAGAAGCTCCCTGTCCTCCCCAACAGCTGCAGGAACCTTTCCTTGCAACAAGAAGAAATGTAAAACCTGTGCATCTATAATGACCACGGACAACATAAAGATCCCCTACTCCCATCAGGACTACAAGATCAAAGGTACTTTCAGCTGCATCACATCTAATGTGGTGTACCTAATTATATGTACAAAATGTCCAACTGGGGTCTGTATGTGGGGGAGACCGGCCAAAAACTGAGAACAAGGATGAATTATCATCGCCACACAATAAGAGAAAAAATAATGGATTTACCTGTGGCAAAACACTTTTGTATGCCCGGTCATAGCATGATGGATATGGAATTACTGGTATTAACCCCTTCCCGACCTTTGACACAGCGTATGCGTCATGAAAGTCGGTGCCATTCCGACCTATGACGCATACCCTGCGTCATGAAAGGATCGCGTTCCTGCGGCCGGGAGACCGGGGTCACTCAAAGGTCACCCGACCCGCAGTTACAGGACCCTTTGTGCTTCACCACAGGGGGTTGGCTTAACCCCCCCGTGGCCACGATCGCTCTGATTGGCTGTTAAAAGTGAAACAGCCAATCAGAGCAATCTGTAATATTTCACCAATTTAATTGGTGAAATATTACAATCCAGCCATGGCCGATGCTGCAATAGCATCTGCCATGGCTGGACACCGAGACCTGACCCCCCCACACCGAGTCACGGCGGCGATCGGCCGCCGCCACCGAAAGATGGCAGCGATCGGTCACCGCCGTCACTAACAGCTCCCCTCCTCCTTTGCTCCGGTGCCCCCACCTTCCGATCCCCCCCCCTAACCATCCGACCCCCCTACTCACCTCTCCCGATCCACCGATGTCCCTGGATCGGTCCCGGCGTCCGCCCGGGCCTCTTCATGGGCGCCGCCATCTTGGAAAATGGCGGGCGCATGCGCAGTGCGCCCGCCGGCCGGCGCATGCGCAGTGCGCCCCCCAGTGTCCAAAAATTTATTTTGATCACTGTGATAAACTGTCACAGTGATCAAAATAAAAAAAGTAAATGAACCCCCCCTTTATCATAGGTAGGGACAAATAAAAAAAATAAAGATTTTTTTTTTTTTTTTTTTTTTCCTATTAGGCCCTGTGCACACGTTGCGGATTTTGCTGCAGATCCGCGGCGTATTTTGCTGCGGATCCGCGGCGGATTTCGCTGCTGATCCGCGGCGGATCAGCAGCGAAATCAGCCGTGGATGCGCAGCGATATCCGCCGCAGATCAGCAGCGAAATCCGCCGCGGATCCGCAGCAAAATACGCCGCGGATCCGCAGCAAAATCCGCAACGTGTGGCTGATTTCGCTGCGGATCCGCGGCGGATTTCGCTGCAGATCCGCGGCGGATTTCGCTGCTGATCCACGGCTGATTTCGCTGCTGATCCGCGGCTGATTTCGCTGCTGATCCGCAGCGGATTTCGCTGCGGATCCACGGCGGATTTCGCTGCTGATCCACGGCGGATTTCGCTGCGGATCCACAACTGATTTCGCTGCGGATCCGCGACTGATTTCGCTGCAGATCCGCGGCTGATTTTGCTGCGAATCCGCAGCGGATTTTGCTGCTGATCCGCGGCTGATTTCGCTGCTGATTCGCGGCGGATTTCGCTGCTGATTCGCGGCGGATTTCGCTGCTGATCCGCTGCGGATTTCGATGCGGATCCGCGGCGGATTTCGCTGCTGATCCACGACTGATTTTGCTGCTGATTCGCTGCGGATCCGCAGCGGATTTCGCTGCTGATCCGCGGCTGATTTTGCTGCTGATTCGCTGCGGATCCGCGGCTGATTTTGCTGCTGATTCGCTGCGGATCCGCGGCGGATTTCGCTGCTGATCCGCGGCTGATTTCGCTGCTGATCCGCGGCTGATTTCGCTACTGATCCGCGGCTGATTTCGCTGCTGATCCGCGGCTGATTTCGCTGCTGATCCGCGGCGGATTTCGCTGCTGATCCGCGGTGGATTTCGCTGCTGATCCGCGGCGGATTTCGCTGCGGATTCGCGGTGGATTTCGCTGCTGATCCGCGGCGGATTTCGCTGCTGATCCGCGGCGGATTTCGCTGCTGATCCGCGGCGGATGTCGCTGCTGATCCACGGCGGATCCGCGGCTGATTTCGCTGCTGATTCGCGGCGGATTTCGCTGCTGATCCCCGACTGATTTTGCTGCTGATTCGCTGCGAATCCGCAGCGGATTTCGCTGCTGATCCGTGGCTGATTTCACTGCTGATCCGCTGCTGATTTCGCTGCTGATCCGCGGCGGATTTTGCTGCTGATTCGCGGCGGATTTCGCTGCTGATCCCCGACTGATTTTGCTGCTGATTCGCTGCGAATCCGCAGCGGATTTCGCTGCTGATCCGCGGTTGATTTCGCTGCTGATCCGCGGCTGATTTCGCTGCTGATCCGCGGCTGATTTCGCTGCTGATCCGCGGCGGATTTCGCTGCTGATCCGCGGCGGATTTCGCTGCTGATTCGCTGCGGATCCGCGGCTGATTTTGCTGCTGATCCACGGCGGATTTCGCTGCTGATCCGTGACTGATTTTGCTGCTGATTCGCTGCGGATCCGCAGCGGATTTCGCTGCTGATCCGCGGCTGATTTCGCTGCTGATCCGCGGCTGATTTCGCTGCTGATCCGTGGCTGATTTCGCTGCTGATCCGCGGCGGATTTCGCTGCTGATTCGCTGCAGATCCGCGGCGGATTTTGCTGCGGATCCGCGGCTGATTATCTACTGATTCATCTGCGCTAGCGGGTATAGCATAACGCGATCGCGCTATGCTATACCGTTACCAGCCGGTCACCGCTACGTGTTGAACGGGCTGGTAAAACGCAATATGAACCCAGCCTTAGGGTTAGAACTAGGGTTAGGGTTAGCATTAGGGTTAAGGTTAGAATTACGGTTAGGGTTGGAATTTGGGTTAGGGTTGGAATTAGGGTTAGGGTTGGAATTAGGGTTAGGGTTGGAATTAGGGTTAGGCTTGTAGTTAGGTTTATGGTTAGAGTTGGGATTAGGGTTAGGGGTGTGTTGGCGTTAGGGTTATGATTAGGGTTTGTATTAGGGTTAGGTGTGTGTAGGGTTAGGGTTGGGGTTAGGGGTGTGTTGGGGTTAGGGTTGGAGTTAGAATTGAGGGGTTTCCACTATTTAGGCACATCAGGGGGTCTCCATACGCGACATGGAGCCACCATTGATTCCTGCAAATTTTGCGTTCAAAAAGTCAAACAGTGCTCCCTTTATTCCAAGCCCCGACGTATGCCCAAACAGTGGTTTATCCCCACATATGAGGTATCAGCGTACTCGGGAAAAATTGCACAACAACTTTGGGGGTTCTAATTTCTCCTGTTAACATTGGGAAAAAAAATTGGGGACTAAAAATTATTTTTGTGGAAAAAAAATGATTTTATATTTTCACGGCTCTGCGTTATAAACTTCTGTGAAGGACTTGGAGATTCAAAGTGCTTATCACACATCTATAGGAGTTCCTTGGGGATCTAGTTTCCAAAATGGGGTCACTTGTGGGGAGTTTCTACTGTTTAGGCACATCAGGGACTCTGCAAACGTAACATGACGCCCGAAGACCATTCCATCAAGTGGGCATTTCAAAACGTCGCTACTTCCCATCCGAGCCCCGACGTGTGCCCATACAGTAGTTTTCTCCCACATATGGGACATCAGCATACTCAGGACAAATTGGACAACAACTTTTGGGTCTAATTTCTCATGTTACCCTTGGGAAAATAAAAAAATTGGGGACTAAAAGATCCTGATTGTGGAAAAAATATGATTTTTTTATTTTCATGCCCGGGCGTTATAAACTTCTGTGTAGCCCTTGGGGGTTCAAAGTGCTCACCACACATCTAGATAAGTTCTTTGCCGGGTCTAGTTTCCAAAATGGGGTCACTTGTGGGGAGTTTCTACTGTTTAGGCACATCAGGGGCTCTGCAAACGTAACAAGATGCCCGCAGACCATTCCATCAAGTCGGCATTTCAAAGCCTCACTACATCCCTTCCGAGCCCTGACGTGTGCCCAAACAGTGGTTCCCCCCCACATATGGGGTACTAGCGTACTCAGGAGAAACTGGACAACAACTTTTGGGGTCCAATTTCTCCTGTAACCATTGTGAAAATAAAAAACAGTGGGCTAAAAAATCATTTTTTGAGAAAAAAAATGATTTTTTATTTTCGCGGCTCTGCGTTATAAACTTCTGTGAAGCACCTGGGGGTTCAAAGTGCTCACTATGCATCTAGATAAGTTCCTTAGGGCGTCTAGTTTCCAAAATGGGGTCACTTGTGGGGGAGCTCCAATGTTTAGGCACACAGGAACTCTCCAAATGCGACATGGCAACCGCTAAATATTCCAGCATATTTTCCATTCAAAAAGTCAAATGGCGCTCCTTCCCTTCTGAGCCCTGCAGTGCGCCCAAACAGTGGTTTATGACCACATATGAGGTATCTGTGTACTCAGGAGAAATTGCCCAACAAATTTTAGGATCCAATTTATACTGTTGCCCATGTGAAAATGAAAAAAACTGAGGCTAAAAGAAAATTTTTGTGAAAAAAAAGTACTTTCTTTTTTTTACGGATCAATTTGTGAAGCACCTGGGGTTCAAAGTGCTCACTATGCATCTAGATAAGTTCCTTAGGGGGTCTAGTTTCCAAAATGGGGTCACTTGTGGGGGAGCTCCAATGTTTAGGCACACAGGGACTCTCCAAATGCGACATAGCAACCGCTAAATATTCCAGCATATTTTCCATTCAAAAAGTCAAATGGCGCTCCTTCCTTTCTGAGCCCTGCCGTGCGCCCAAACAGTGGTTTATGACCACATATGAGGTATCTGTGTACTCAGGAGAAATTGCCCAACAAATTTTAGGATCCAATTTATACTGTTGCCCATGTGAAAATGAAAATAACTGAGGCTAAAAGAAAATTTTTGTGAAAAAAAAGTACTTTCTTTTATTTACGGATCAATTTGTTAAGCACCTGGGAGTTCAAAGTGCTCACTATGCATCTAGATAAGTTCCTTAGGGGTCTAGTTTCCAAAATGGGGTCACTTGTGGGGGAGCTCCAATGTTTAGGCACACAGGGACTCTCCAAATGCGACATGGCAACCGCTAAATATTCCAGCATATTTTCTATTCAAAAAGTCAAATGGCGCTCCTTCCCTTCTGAGCCCTGCCGTGCGCCCAAGCAGTGGTTTATGACCACATATGAGGTATCTGTGTACTCAGGAGAAATTGCCCAACAAATTTTAGGATCCAATTTATACTGTTGCCCATGTGAAAATGAAAAAAACTGAGGCTAAAAGAAAATTTTTGTGAAAAAAAAGTACTTTCTTTTTTTTACGGATCAATTTGTGAAGCACCTGGGGATTCAAAGTGCTCACTATGCATCTAGATAAGTTCCTTAGGGGGTCTAGTTTCCAAAATGGGGTCACTTGTGGGGAGCTCCAATGTTTAGGCACACAGGGACTCTCCAAATGCGACATGGCAACCGCTAAATATTCCAGCATATTTTCCATTCAAAAAGTCAAATGGCGCTCCTTCCCTTCTGAGCCCTGCCGTGCGCCCAAACAGTGGTTTATGACCACATATGAGGTATCTGTGTACTCAGGAGAAATTGCCCAACAAATTTTAGGATCCAATTTATACTGTTGCCCATGTGAAAATGAAAAAACTGAGGCTAAAAGAAAATTTTTGTGAAAAAAAAGTACTTTCTTTTTTTACAGATCAATTTGTGAAGCACCTGGGAGTTCAAAGTGATCATTATGCATCTAGATAAGTTCCTTAGGGGTCTAGTTTCCAAAATGGGGTCACTTGTGGGGGAGCTCCAATGTTTAGGCACACAGGAACTCTCCAAATGCGACATGGCAACCGCTAAATATTCCAGCATATTTTCCATTCAAAAAGTCAAATGGCGCTCCTTCCCTTCTGAGCCCTGCCGTGCGCCCATACAGTGGTTTATGACCACATATGAGGTATCTGTGTACTCAGGAGAAATTGCCCAACAAATTTTAGGATCCATTTTATCCTGATGCCCATGTAAAAATGAAAAAATTGATGCTAAAAAAAAATTTTTGTTGGAAAAATTAAAATGTCCATTTTTTCCTTCCACGTTGCTTTAGTTCCTGTGTCGCACCTGAAGGGTTAATAATCTTCTTGAATGTAGTTTTGAGTAGCTTGAGGGGTGCAGTTTTTATAAAGGTGTCACTTTTGGGTATTTTCTGCCATATAGACCCCTCAAAGTGACTTCAAATGTGAGGTGGTCCCTAAAAAAAATGGTTTTGTAAATTTTGCTGTAAAAATGAGAAATCGCTGGTCAACTTTTAACCCTTATAACTTCCTAACAAAAAAAAATGTTGTTCCCAAAATTGTGCTGATGTAAAGTAGACATGTGGGAAATGTTATTTATTAACTATTTTGTGCCACATAACTCTCTGGTTTAACAGAATAAAAATTAAAAATTTGAAAATTACAAAATTTTCAGAATTTTCGCCAAATTTCCATTTTTTTCACAAATAAACGCAAAAATTATCGACCTAAATTTACCACTAACATGAAGCCCAATATGTCACGAAAAAACAGTCTCAGAATCGCTAGGATCCGTTGAAGCGTTCCTGAGTTATTACCTCATAAAGGGACACTGGTCAGAATTGCAAAAAATGGCAAGGTCTTTGAGGTCAAAATAGGCTGGGTCTTGAAGGGGTTAAAATATAACTTCAAATCTGAGAAAGATACAAAGGTTTTGGAATATAAGCTCATCATGACCTTTGACACTCTTAGTGCTGGAATGAATAGATCACACGGATTCATGTCATTCTATATCAATTAAGGAATCTGCGTCTCTGACCTTCTAGGGGCATCAAAACAGAACACCAGACCCCAATCAGAGGGCAATAAAACTTTATCTCCTTATCTAGGAACTGTTCCAATATTTATGATCATCCCTCTGCCATAATGACAGTTCTGCTTCACGTCACTTGTCTTACCTATTGCACTATTCCTGTGTCCTGTTGTGTGTAGAAATATGTGATTATTCATTTTTTGTTTTAGTCTTAGCCTGATGAAGAGACCTGAGTAGTCTCGAAAGCTTGGAATTTGTTACCATCTTTTCAGTTAGCCATTAAACGGTATCAACCACTGAGGATTCTCAAGTATAAATATTTTTCTATTCTTGGAATTGAAATTCATCATTTTATTGTCCTAGTAAAACTTCATTTATTCTTGTTTGAAGTACATACATTTGCAATGGCCACGTAACAAGGCAATAACTCAATATTTTATGCCTACACCCTCCTTGACCCTGGGCTTCAACACCGCCAGTTGCTGCTCAGAAGTGTTAGATGCACAGATGAAAACAATCGCTGATGTGTTTGTGGGGTTCAGTAACGCCTGCTGTTCCCCTGCTGTGTGTCTGGCAAAAATTACTGCTGCTAACTACAACTTCAACTTCAAACATCTCATACTAGGCCTCTGCCTACACCCTCCTTGACCCTGGGCTTCAACACCGCCAGTTGCTGCTCAGAAGTGTTAGATGCACAGATGAAAACAATCGCTGATGTGTTTGTGGGGTTCAGTAATGCCTGCTGTTCCCCTGCTGTGTGTCTGGCAAAAATTACTGCTGCTAACTACAACTTCAACTTCAAACATCTCATACTAGGCCTCTGCCTACACCCTCCTTGACCCTGGGCTTCAACACCGCCAGTTTCTGCTCAGAAGTGTTAGATGCACAGATGAAAACAATCGCTGATGTGTTTGTGGGTTCAGTAACGCCTGCTGTTCCCCTGCTGTGTGTCTGGCAAAAATTACTGCTGCTAACTACAACTTCAACTTCAAACATCTCATACTAGGCCTCTGCCTACACCCTCCTTGACCCTGGGCTTCAACACCGCCAGTTGCTGCTCAGAAGTGTTAGATGCACAGATGAAAACAATCGCTGATGTGTTTGTGGGGTTCAGTAACGCCTGCTGTTCCCCTGCTGTGTGTCCGGCAAAAATTACTGCTAGCTACCTACACATGGTGAAAAAAACATGACATGTCAAAGTGTCTAGTGCTACACATAGATATGAGGCTACACCCTGATTTCTAAGCTGTAAACATTTGAAGCGTCAGCTTTAAAACCATAAAATGATTAGTCTTTGTCAGAAATCTGTAACAAAATAATTGTGACATATTATTTCAGATATGCACATGTCGAAAACAAATGCTAATACAAAAGCCTACTTATGCTATAGGATACTGATGGTCAACCTTGTCACTCCATAGCTTAGACAAATCCAACTCACATCATGACTCAAATGCTGCAATGTTGGAAGTGCATAATGTGGGTTGAACTTTGGCAACAGCTGCAGTGCGAAGGTTAGACTTCAGTGTTCTTGGCTTTTAAATAAAAGCATACAAGTAAATATAATAATCCAATGTTGATTAAGGGAGGTGATGTACACCTGTAATATTGTGCAAACAATGCATGTAGGAATAGTCCTCTTCAACATTACTTATATTTGTGTCATTTTAAAAAATACATATTTAATTAGAAAGTTAACAGCCCATATCATAAAGGTCCTTCATGTAAACATGATAATCGCTAACAAAAATCATGCATTACCTTGTTAAAGTCAATAGTGCATAGTCACAATAGAAAAATATATACCTGTAAGTGGTGCTGAAAGAACGACAACTGATAGAATAGGTGAATAATATCTATTTATCAGACTGAATAGCGACACCTGTACAATGTCGATATAATACTGTACCTTAACAAAACAGCTGTGTCACACCTCACACTCGTTTTTCTTGTAGCTTGTTATGTAATAGGGCACATGCGTGTATGTTTCATCATAGGTGCATGTTTACTGAGTAAAGCAGTCATGACAACGCCTTTGTGTTGTCGGTACGCTTGCGATGATGAACGATGCGCACCGTGAATGTTAGTCTGCGTCATAAGACGCACAGACGCTCCAATACCCAACGCATCACAGCAGGAAGCCAGTCTGTGCATCCAAACAAAGGCGCAACCATACATGCACGTAACCTTTTATAAAGCTATATAAAAAAAAGGATGTAGTAGTAGCGCACACTTTATTGAGGTACAGTATTACATCGCCATTCACCATCTGTGGCTATGCAGTCTCATCTATATATACCTTATCTATCCGTTGTCATGCTTGCAAGTCCACAGTCAGGCATAAATAGCTGTTTTCACTATGCACTATGCACTTTTTAAAGTTTTTGTTTGTTAATATAAATGATTGGCACATATTATCAGTATTACATGATGGAAATTTTAGATATTTTTAAAAACTTTTTAGTGATATTATTCACCAAATGTAAAGTTTTATGAATGTCAAAGATAACTTGTAATGCTGATTATGTTTTTAAGTCAGCCATTCATTGTCTACACAATAAAAATGGTGTACATACTGTTACTTAGCCATCATTAATGGATTCTGATATGTACTTGTATGCTTTTATTTTAAACCGTATAGCAGATTATTAACCTATTTTAATTGTGGTTTGCATTGCTTTTCAACATGTTAATGTATGCGTTTATGTTTGTAAATTATTAATTTACATATATTTTTTTAAGTAAAATCATCATCTTATGGTACTAAAGGTTATATTTCTCTTGTTTGGAGTATAGACATTTTTAATTGACACGTAACAAGGAAAATACTTGATCTAGTATTTAAACATCCTCCTTGACCCTGGGCTCCAACACCGCCAGTTGTTGCTCGGAAGTGCTGTTAGCACAGTCAACACTTGCTCCTGTGTTACTGGGGTTCAGTAATGTCAACTGTTCCCCTGCTGTGTGAACGGCAAAAAGTCCTGCTGCCTCCACCCTGTTGTCTTCTCATCCCTGGGCTCCAACACTGCCAGTTGTTGCCTGGAAGTGCTGTTAGCACAGTCAACACTTGCTCCTGTGTTACTGGGGTTCAGTAATGTCAGCTGTTCCCCTGCTGTGTGAACGGCAAAAAGTCCTGCTGCCTCCACCCTGTTGTCTTCTCATCCCTGGGCTCCAACACCGCCAGTTGTTGCCTGGAAGTGCTGTTAGCACAGTCAACACTTGCTCCTGTGTTACTGGGGTTCAGTAATGTCAGCTGTTCCCCTGCTGTGTGTACGGCAAACAGTCCTGCTGCCTCCACCCTGTTGTCTTCTCATCCCTGGTCTCCAACACCGCCAGTTGTTGCCTGGAAGTGCTGTTAGCACAGTCAACACTTGCTCCTGTGTTACTGGGGTTCAGTAATGTCAGCTGTTCCCCTGCTGTTGAACGGCAAAAAGTCCTGCTGCATCCACCCTGTTGTCTTCTCATCCCTGGGCTCCAACACCGCCAGTTGTTGCCTGGAAGTGCTGTTAGCACAGTCAACACTTGCTCCTGTGTTACTGGGGTTCAGTAATGTCAGCTGTTCCCCTGCTGTGTGTATGGCAAACAGTACTGCTGCCTCCACCCTGTTGTCTTCTCATCCCTGGGCTACAACACCGCCAGTTGTTGCTCGGAAGTGCTGTTAGCACAGTCAACACTTGCTCCTGTGTTACTGGGTTCAGTAATGTCAGTTGTTCCCCTGCTGTGTGTACGGCAAACAGTCCTGCTGCCTCCACCCTGTTGTCTTCTCATCCCTGGCTCCAACACCGCCAGTTGTTGCCTGGAAGTGCTGTTAGCACAGTCAACACTTGCTCCTGTGTTACTGGGTTCAGTAATGTCAGCTGTTCCCCTGCTGTGTGAACGGCAAAAAGTCCTGCTGCCTCCACCCTGTTGTCTTCTCATCCCTGGGCTCCAACACCGCCAGTTGTTGCCTGGAAGTGCTGTTAGCACAGTCAACACTTGCTCCTGTGTTACTGGGGTGCAGTAATGTCAGCTGTTCCCCTGCTGTGTGTACGGCAAACAGTCCTGCTGCCTCCACCCTGTTGTCTTCTCATCCCTGGGCTACAACACCGCCAGTTGTTGCTCGGAAGTGCTGTTAGCACAGTCAACACTTGCTCCTGTGTTACTGGGGTTCAGTAATGTCAGCTGTTCCCCTGCTGTGTGTACGGCAAAAAGTCCTGCTGCCTCCACCCTGTTGTCTTCTCATCCCTGGGCTCCAACACCGCCAGTTGTTGCCTGGAAGTGCTGTTAGCACAGTCAACACTTACTCCTGTATTACTGGGGTTCAGTAATGTCAGCTGTTCCCCTGCTGTGTGTACGGCAAACAGTCCTGCTGCCTCCACCCTGTTGTCTTCTCATCCCTGGGCTACAACACCGCCAGTTGTTGCTCGGAAGTGCTGTTAGCACAGTCAACACTTGCTCCTGTGTTACTGGGGTTCAGTAATGTCAGCTGTTCCCCTGCTGTGTGAACGGCAAAAAGTCCTGCTGCCTCCACCCTGTTGTCTTCTCATCCCTGGGCTCCAACACCGCCAGTTGTTGCCTGGAAGTGCTGTTAGCACAGTCAACACTTGCTCCTGTGTTACTGGGGTTCAGTAATGTCAGCTGTTCCCCTGCTGTGTGAACGGCAAAAAGTCCTGCTGCCTCCAACCGGTTCTCTTCTCATACCTGGGCTACAACACCGCCAGTTGTTGCTCGGAAGTGTCATTGGCACGGGTACTCACTCCTGCCCAGACTGGTTACAGCACGCCATCTGTTTCCTGTCAGTGTAAACGTCACTTAGCCTCCAATAAGTTGTCCTGTCATGTTGCGGTCGGGTTAGCCGACTCTATGGTGCCTGGAGTTTAGGTGCTTCCTATGTGTGCTGCGGGATATGCAAATAAAGGCTGTTTCCGTTGTGACAATAGGACAATCACTCACTGTAGTACTGTGTGATTCGGTAACTGCGGCCGGCTCGCAGCCTGTCAACTTAAATTTACATGGGTACCTTCTGCTACCCGTCCGGGTTCCAGTACCGTCAGCTGGTTCTCCGCAGTGCCTTTGGCCTAGGTGCCTCCATCTCGGTATCCAAGTTCCAGCAACGTCTGCTGGTCCTTGGTAGTGCTTTGGAGCACAGGTACCTCCTGCTTAGTAACCGTGTCCCAGTAACGTCAGCTGTCCTCGGTTGTGCCATTGGCTCTTTTCCTTCTGCTGCCCCTCCGGGTTCCAGCACAGTCAGCTGGTCCTCGTTACTTGCATTGGCTCTTGTACCTTCTGCTACCCGTCCGGGTTCCAGTACCGTCAACTGGTCTCCGCAGTGCCTTTGGCCTAGGTGCCTCCATCTCGGTATCCAAGTTCCAGCAACGTCTGCTGGTCCTTGGTAGTGCTTTGGAGCACAGGTACCTCCTGCTTAGTAACCGTGTCCCAGTAACGTCAGCTGGTCCTCGGTTGTGCCATTGGCTCTTTTCCTTCTGCTGCCCCTCCGGGTTCCAGCACAGTCAGCTGGTCCTCGTTACTTGCATTGGCTCTTGTACCTTCTGCTACCCGTCCGGGTTCCAGTACCGTCAACTGGTTCTCCGCAGTGCCTTTGGCCTAGGTGCCTCCATCTCGGTATCCAAGTTCCAGCAACGTCTGCTGGTCCTTGGTAGTGCTTTGGAGCACAGGTACCTCCTGCTTAGTAACCGTGTCCCAGTAACGTCAGCTGGTCCTCGGTTGTGCCATTGGCTCTTTTCCTTCTGCTGCCCCTCGGGTTCCAGCACAGTCAGCTGGTCCTCGTTACTTGCATTGGCTCTTGTACCTTCTGCTACCCGTCCGGGTTCCAGTACCGTCAACTGGTTCTCCGCAGTGCCTTTGGCCTAGGTGCCTCCATCTCGGTATCCAAGTTCCAGCAACGTCTGCTGGTCCTTGGTAGTGCTTTGGAGCACAGGTACCTCCTGCTTAGTAACCGTGTCCCAGTAACGTCAGCTGGTCCTCGGTTGTGCCATTGGCTCTTTTCCTTCTGCTGCCCCTCCGGGTTCCAGCACAGTCAGCTGGTCCTCGTTACTTGCATTGGCTCTTGTACCTTCTGCTACATTTACAAATTGAAGATTTTTTAAATGTTTTTTTGGGTAATCACTCTGGATCTCCAACAATGAAGACGACGACCCTGATGACCACCCCGAAGAAGATGACGACCACAAGGACGACGAGCATCAAGCCAACCAGCCTAAACACCATCACAAAGAAGAAATAAAAGATTACCCAACAGGACTGAGAAGGTTAAGACAAACTACAAGATACAGAACAAGAGACTTAAGAACAATAAGCAGAAGATCAAAAAGCAGAAGAACATGAAGTATAAGACCAAAATGAAGAGCAAAATATATGCTCTAAATTATAAGCAAAGAAGACTAAGCAGTGTATGGGGGTGAGTCCGTTCCTCCTCGTGGTGCCCCTGGAAAATGCCTGCTGCTGCAGGCTAAACTGAACACGGACAAATACTGTTGTAATTTAAATCTTTTGTGACAGCAAGAACGGAAGGATGAAAAATTCATACTGACAGATTACAAGTACAGGAATCTCTGTCACAAATAAGAATATGATGAAGAAGATGAAGTACAATATGAATAAGAATAATAGTTTAATAAGAAGAATATGAGTAATGTTAACAAAAAGATGAATAGCAAGAAGTTTAAGAAGAAGATAAAGAAGGTGAAGATGAAGAATAATTTGATGAAAAAGATGATGCTGCTGAAGATTATGAAGGAGAAAGTGTGTCAAAAGTTAAAAAGGTGAAGAGGATGGAAGTTGTGAAATATACATATTTGCCAAAATAGAAAAAACGTTAACAACATTGTCAATTTCTTCGTCAATCCGAACATCTTTAAAAAAAAATATTTATGCTATTCCATTTGATTTGGTTAAACATCTATGCCTTTAAAGTCTCCTCAACCTTCCCCAATACATTCTACATTACTCTTTGTTGTTTTCCTTCATGTACAATTAACCAACAAGGCAAGAATGGGTTTTTTTAATTCCGATATTTTGTTCCCATAGACTTACATTGGATTTCCGGTATCGGTATCGGGTATCGCCGATATTTTTTGGGTATCGGCGATACCATTCCGATTCCGATACTTTTGGATATCGGAAAGTATCGCTCAACTCTAGTGGTGAGTTCTCATTCAATGGAAGTCTTCAAACAGAGGCTGGACAGACATCTGTCTGGGATGATTTATAGAATCCTGCCTTGAGCAGGGGTTGGACCAGAAAGCCCAGGAGGTCCCTTCCAACTCTACCATTCTATGATTCTATGATTCTATGGTGGATCCTGTGTAGCTGTGTATAAAGATTACCTGTCATGGTAATCATGGCCTTACTGATAAGGAAACTTCTATAAATTCTTCCTGAAAAGAAAGGAAGTAAAATACTGGCCTTACACATTAGATGGCTGTCAGTTGAGTGTAGCTTTAGCCGATCAGTTGGCTGACAGCCTTCTCAGCCGACACTCCCATATACAGAGCCCTTATTTAGCTAAGTGCTCCTGCATTTTCTACAAGAAAGCCACCAACTGACACATCGGATAGTGACTTATCTCTGGGAGAACAATATGATTGGTAGTCATAAATCGAAAATGTTTGATGGAAATCTCACCTGACCATAAGTCGGCTGATGACACCATATACATCAGACTGTTGGGTGAACCTGCAATATCTATTGGTTAGTTTAATGTGTATATGGCCTTAAGTCTAAAAAGTCTAAAAAGTATCAGTGGCCATGGTGAATATTGTAAATTAAGATTGCTAATTTAGTTTTTTCACAAAAAATAATGTTTTTAACTAGTCTCAGTAGATTATGGATAGCCACAGACCACAGTAATGTTGAAAGTACATAGAGCCTGCATAAAGCAAAAATGTACAACATTTCTAATTAAAAACTAATTGAAAAAAAATGATTTTTATTCCAAAATCAGAGCGTTTAAGTAAAAATAATCCACCCCCAAAGGTAGCCAAGTCTTTTAAATTCCTATAATATCCTTATGACCTCATAATATCTCAAGTGCTTTATACAAAGAGATGCTCATGGGCATCAGGGAAGATTAAGGTCCTGCAGTGAGTAGAGTCTGGTTTAGACTTTGTCTATAATTGTTAATAATTTGAGGACTATAAGTAGCATTTCCATTTGTATGTAGCCTACATACCACCTGTAAAAGACACTAATTGCTCATTTTAATGCTAATGATATGCATTAGCAGTAAAGAAAGAACATAAACATGTCATTACTCATTACTAATCATTTGCATAAACTCTGGCGATAGCAGCGATAATGTTATAATCTATGTGGAAATAGCTTTAAAATAGGCAACAATTTAATATTACTGATAGCTTTGTTCGACAGACTGCTTATCCCATACTGGTTTAAACAATACAAGTTTGTCTGCATGTAAGTTTCAGCTCTTCTTTGAATTCGCCACAACGTTACAAAAAAATGCAATAAAGATCAATAAAAACATTGTATCTACCCCAAACGGTACCACGGTTCCACCCCTCAGTGGGTCTGGGATGCAGTTACTGACAACTCAGCCATCTAATCTGGCACAGGGGTGTGCTGAAGCTGTCAGTACTTTGATTGACAGCTCAGCCATCCTATGTGGTACAGGAGCGTGCTGAGCTGTCAGTGTGTTGATTGACTGCTCGACTATCCAATCTGAGACCGGGAGGCGTCAGCTGTCTCCAAGTGTTCATTATCCCAGGTGATTGCCATGCTAACTAACCGATCTGCTTCTCCCAGATCTCTGCCAGAAGTACATTCAGCTAGTGAGTTTTGTGCTTCCTGTGCCTTGAGTTCTGTATGCTTAATCATTTATTGCATAACCTTGGACTTCGTTCTGACCATCCTTCTGTTTAACCCTTTCTGCTCTGATTCTTTATCCTCCTGGTATTCTGACCTCAGAACATAACTATAATGGGTATGTCAGGTGTGAAAGACAGCATGGATCCGGCTGTAGAAGGTCACTGAAATTAGTTCTACAAGCACCTGTTTGATATTTACATCTCTGTTATGGAGTGATATCCTTCTCTCTCTAGGACCCAGCAGTTATCTCTACCTTCTGCTGCTAATTAACACACCTTTGTTGAAGGTTTAAATACATTCAGTTTCTTCAGCAGGGTGCTAGTGTTAGCTCAATTTCCTTCTGTCTTGTTGGAAGTACTAGCAGTCAACTAGTGTCTTCCTGGAGCCTCTTGGAGGATTGCTGGCATGATATCTTGGTGGTCAGCTCAAGCTAAGTGTATCCCCTCATTTGTCCATGCTCCCTGTCTTTAGTTGTAGTGGGGGCTGAATAGCGTACACTCCGTCCCCTCCCTATCCAGTGCCTATCGCTAGGGTCAAGGAGGGATTAGGTTCCTACTCGGCGATAGGTGCAGAACCTATTTAGGGATGTTTAGGGCAAACAGGGTGTTGTTAGATCTGCCTAGGGGTCTCCACTGCCCCCTTCCCTAGTGTTTGGGCTTCCCCCTCCCTCTTTCTATTGTTGTGCACCTTACTTCTCCCTCACCCAGTGTGACAGTTACCTGACCACACTTTTTCTCTTCCTTCTGTTTATGAGATACCCTCCTGGCTTCTGACCTTGGACTCCTTGACTGTTCTGACTCACGACTTGACGTCACATTACGTCTGGCCAATACGTTTTTCTTTTTTGCTAGTATGGATCCTGTTCACATGCCTTCTGACCAGGTGGTGAATTTGACGCAGATGACTCAGGATCTGGCTAAGGATTGTCAGAGTCTGGAGTCATCGCAATATCAGTTGCAGGGTCAGAAAAAATAAATTGATGAAGACCCCTCATAGCACCCCAGTGCTGGCAGTGGCTGTGATGTCAGTACCCTCTGATATACAGTTGGTCTCTCCCGAACCTGTGATATCCCTCCATGATAAATTTTCAGGAGAGAAAAAACAGTTTAGGTTATTCAGAGAGAGCTGTATGCTATTTTTTACCCTGCGCCCCCGGTCGTCAGGGAGGTTTTCAGCGGGTGGGAATATTCATGTCCCTACTCTGAAGGGGTCCTCAGACCGGGACATTTTGTTTATTCCCACAAGCCCCATAATGGTTTCTGTTGACGCCTATTTTTGACAGCTTGGGTCTGATATATGACGAACAGAATCCAGGTCGCTGAGGCTAAGATCATGAACCTGGCACAAGGGGTCACACAGCTGAGAACTATTGTACTGAGTTCTGGCACTGGTCTACCAAAGCTCCATATAATGAAGCTGCTCTCAGGTGCCAGTTCCAAATACACAAATGGTATTAATAAAAATGTCAGTTCCCAAAGCAAAAAAACAAGCCCTCACACAGCTCCACTGTTTAAAAAAAGGAAAAACATTACATGGGTCTCAGAAAAGAACAGCACAAGTAAATTTTTTATTTTTTTATTAATTAGTTTTTTTTTCACCATTTAGAAAAAAAAACCTATACATGTTTGGTATCGCTGTAATTTTACTGAACTGGAGAATGACGCTGCCAGGTGAATTTTACCACACAACTCATGCCTCAAAAAATAAGCCCTCATGTGCCTACATGAACAAAAAAATTAAAAAATGACACTTGGAAGAATGGGAGGAAACTAAGAATGTGTAAGCTGCCCATCACATAAACACTAATGCAACCCCATACCATCAAAGATGCAGACTTTTGAATTGTGCACAGTCCATTTTAACCTGTTTATGATCTATGACGTATAGGTAAGTCATAGCTTGCCTCCACATCTTTGGTGTGGGGTCCGGTGCTGAGCCAGCACCTTTTCTAGCACGACAGCTAATCTGTTAAGCTGTTATGTGCACCTAACAGCCAGAGGTGGAATCGCAATCCAACCGCACATATTTGTTATCTCCATGATCAGAATCACCCGACCTATCAAAATATAAGAATAATTAATCTGATTTTTAATCAGTGTAAAGAAAAAACACCAGAATTACTATTGGTTTTTGTAATATATTTTTTGCACATTGCAATAAAATAGAAGAACCTATACATGTTTGGTATCTACGAACTCATAATGACCTGGAGAATCACAATGAAAGGTCAGTTTAAGTCTTTAGTGAACGTGGTAAAAAAAAACCCATAAAAAAATTGTGGAATTGTACTTTTTTTGGAATTTCACTGCACTTTGATTTTTTTTCCCATTTTCCTGTACACTATATGGTAAAATCAATGGTATTATTCAAAAGTAAAACTTATCCCATTAAAAAACAAGCCCTCACATGGCCTTATTGATGGAAAAATAGAAAAGTTATGGCTCTGGGAAAAAGGGAGCAAAAAATGAAAAAGCAAAAACGGAAAAACCCAAGGTGGTAAAATGAGAGAAGACAACAGCCTTTCAGGATTGTACTGAAATATGGACTCTTCTTTGTATCATAGCACTTTAACTTTCATTTGTGGGTTACATACTGAATTGTATTCACAGACAATGATTGCTCGAATTATTCTTAAGCCTATGCAGTGATTTGCATAACCGAATCACGCCTGTTTATAATGCAGTACTGCCTGATGGTTTTAAGCTCTCGAGCATCCAATGCACCTTGGCGTGGTTTAATGGCTTTTGCGTTTTTTTATGTAAAATTTCTAACTTAATACCTCATATTTTTATAGTAATAGTAGAATTCATGGATTTATTAATCGCAGTGTACTGAAGCAGACTGTATAAATTGTAGGGGTTCACACTCTCAGGTAGGCAATAGAGTTTATACAGACACCGAATTCTTGTGTCAAAGCAGTGTGAGGTTTATTTTACTCCATAAACTTGCACAGCTAGATAAAAGAGCTCGGTACATACCTAAGAACAAAAATCACAGTCCTATTCCAATAAAGCCAAAGCAATAACAGAGGCTCACCCAGATGGCGATTCAGGTCCTTGACCGGGCGTAGATGAGACCCTGGAGAACATGATCAGGGCCAGTTTTTACTGTTTCCCTGTCACATCATTACCATTATTAACCGAATAATGGAGATCACAAAAATTATTTAAAATTAATTTCTCGCTCCACTGATATGATCTAGCAGAGAAGAGAGAAAAGGGGTCCCCTGAGCTCCCCTGGTACTTCTGCCATCGCCATACCCTCATTCTCCATCCTCTGGCCCTCTGTCTCATCTTCCTGGAAAACAATGGCTGGTACCCGGCAACAATAGGGAATTTTTCCTATTGGTTCCGTTTGATCACTGTGATAGATTTTTTTTTTCATAGAAAAAAGCCCACCATGTCTGATCTTACAGCTACTCTCTGTTAATAAACTTGGAGCACACTGCAGCTAGGGGAAACCAATGCACCTCTTTTATACGTCTTCAATGATGTACCACACATTAGTTGTTTGTCCGGCACTTATTATTGTGTACATTCATATCACTATGGACAAATGGTTATCAGATCACTAATAACGATGAGGGTTGCCAATTAAATTCCCATGAACAGAAAATATAGTTTATCAAGTAATTGTACAATGAATGGAAGTACAGCAGTAAAAATTTTTCATGTATTTCATGTTTCCTCTTTTATCTCAGTACTGTAAAGGATGATCTATAGACAGTGTCACACTCCTCCGATGTCACATAGATGACAAACTAATTAGGTACTATGTATTACTAAGATAAATACAATAATTGCCATAGAGCATGTACCATGTTTGCCATATGATTAATTAGCAACATAATACAAAACAAGGGGTTCTAGCAAAGAGCACAGTGAAGTCAGCTTTAATGGGTAAATCAGACTATTAGCATGGGATTTGGAAGAACACACCATTTGTCTATTCTGTAGACAGGACACATTCATCCCAACACAGCATTTATTAAGCTATTCATTACTGGATACCTTACATACTAGTGCAAACAAAAGGACTTTCTATTGTAAGAGAAATAAAGCAATGGATAGCATCAACTCTTCCACCTCACTGTCCCTGGATATTTCCAGGTTTCTGAAATCTATTCATTATTGTCTTTCTACAAGAGTAAAACAAACTGTAAAAAAATGAGAGAAATGAATTAAATTTAAGCCACAATAGGTGTATTTGTGATTAATATTAAGACATTGCTGTGATGTATCCATGTCACATGGCTAGATATGAAATCATAGAAGCTGCCATTAAAACATGTAACAATATAGATTGATTAGCTTTCTTTATTGCACCAGGTAAATACATTAGTCACAGAGAGTTGGATTATTTAAGAGCTTTTGGCATTTTAGTTTTTTTTTTCTTGATGAAAACATCATCTCCTAATTGTATGTTCTATGTATTAAGCCACAATTCACTTTCATCTTCAGTACTTAAAAAATTGTGAATGTCTTGGCATTTATTAATTCATCTGTCAGAAATAATTTATCTTTCAAGGCATACTGCTTTTTATTACAACTTCTATGAAAGTTGTTGTCTGGGACTAACTAATTGATGACCTTTCTGTAGGATCTGTGTATATATGCCCAGCAGTGGCTGGATATAAGTAATGTATGAAGCAGAACACCGCAGCTTCATCCAGTGCAAGTGAATAGAAGATGAGGTGCAATACCCATCAGTGGTTTGCCAAATAATGTGCATACATGGCTGGGGAATTCTGCTCTATGCATTGCTTATGTCTGGACCACTGCCAGAGAGGATGTCACCTGATTGGTTGTGTAACATCCGGTACGCCGGTCGTTGTTTGAGAATGGGATACGGCGCTGCTATGAACGACTCTGAACATAAGATACCAAACCATCTTCTCTTTATAACTTATGAGAAAGGTAACAGGATTTTACTTATCAATAAAATATGGGCTACAACAGCCACAAACTACAAAGTACAAATTATGCAACCTGAGAGATCCCAAGTGCCAGCTTCATGGAAAGGAGCAGAACTACCCCAAGGCTTTGCCACTCCGTCACTTATCCACTACAGGGCTTATCTAGGGTTTTACCATCCATCAGTATTCCTGCACCTGTGTTGCCGCCATCTTAACTATATGGGTCCACTGCAACCTGATAGTGAATTTGTTTGGAGGCCTGGACAGTTAAGCATCTCTGCCATTTTGCTGTGTTTTTGAATTTTTGGAGGATTTTTAAGTCCTCTTTTTGTGCTATTTCTGTTTAGGCTAAGTTCACACGTTGCGGAATTGCCGCGGAAATTTCCACAGCAATCCCGCACTTCTCTGCCGCGGGAAATATGCATTTTTTTTATATTTCCATTGTGTGAACAGCACTGCATACAAGTCTTCATTGTGCATTAATATACCAAGCAACCGCCCCCTCCATAGATTGGTAGGCTGAGAGCGGGTGTCTAATCGGTATTCTTGCACCTATGTTGCCGCCATCTTAACTATATGGGTCCACTGCACCCTGATGGTGCATTTGTTTGGAAGCCTGGGCAGGTAAGCATCTCTGATGGTGCATTTGTTTGGAAGCCTGGGCAGGTAAGCATCTCTGCCATTTTGCTGTGTTTTTGAATTTTGGAGGATTTTTAAGTCCTCTTTTGTGCTATTTCTGTTTTATGTCTGGACCACTGCCAGAAAGGATGTCACCTGATTGGTTGTGTAACATCTGGTGCGCCGGTTGTTGTTTCAGAATGGGATACAGCTCTGCTATGAACGACTCTGACCACGATATGATACCAAACCAACTTCTCTTTATAACTTATGAGAAAGATAACAGGATTTTACTTATCAATAAAATATGGGCTACAATGATCACAAAATACAAATTATGCAGTCTGAGAGATCCCAAGTGCCAGCTTCACAGAAAGGAGTAGGACTACTTAAAGGCTATGCCACTCCCTCACTTATCCGCTACAGGGCTTACCTGGGGTTCTACCGTGACCGTAACACTTAACCAGAAGAAGGCTAGTTAATAAGTGCTCATTCATATAAGTAATAACAAGTACCCAAAAAAAGATATGAAAAAACGAGCCAATTTATGAAAAAATACAAAACAATTTTATTAAATTACAGATCAATGTTGATAAAAAAGTAACAATCATAATATGCAATATAAATGACAAAGGAAAAGGCAAAAGAACCTAGATACCGTCACTCAATAGATTGGATGCGTAAAATCGTGTAAAACAAGATATTAGATGGAATATCACAAATAAATGACTATGTTGCAATATACACATATATAGAGCCGTCAAAAGTAGAGTGCATAATGCACATCATGTGAGGATTTATAGATATAATATTTTAGCTATCAATATAAGAATAGTCATTAGACCATGAGCAGCAAAACTGCATTAATATTTGTATATAAAAAACGCAAAACAACCAGATAGCTCAAATGTGATATTGCAACATGTCATAAATGTATATCCAGAGTGGACAAGAATGTAAAGGATTGAAAAGCCTATATCAGCAATTAAGAATAGTCTGTGTATATATATGGATGCATGCACACATGCGTAGAGTAAGACTAAAAAGCGCAGATATACATATATATATAGGGGCGGAATACAAGATATACGTCTGCGCATATATAAGTGCAGTCAGATTTAATATGTACATACAAGTGCCTCTGCAACACTGAGTATACTATCATATACGTCTGTAAACAATATTATGCACCGCTATTGATATATGTGAGCGCCAAAAATATATAGCTATAATAGCTACTAAATAGATATCTCAGCAAAAAGCATGTGCTACTTCAGTATTAATCATGCATGAATATAGGCACTGCTATTGTGATTGAAGGCTACAGCCATGGACTTGTAGCAGAAGGATTTCCTCCTATGTAGCCTAACATTGCCATACCGGTGATAAATTCAATCAAAAGCAATAGCAGATAATGAACGGAGATATAAAAGGCATCCAAAACTTACTGGGTGACGGACAGGAAAGCCCCGACGCGCGTTTCGCTAAATGCTTCCTCGGGGGGCGTGGTGTATGTGAGTACAGGCAGGTTTTTGTATCCACCAAGCAGGAAATAATTAATGCGGCAGCTAATGGCGCTTCAAGACATGCGGTCATGGCCGGAAGCAGGGATCCCGGCGTCCAGCGTCATAGGTGTACGCCCACCAGTGTGACGTCACCAAAAGTGGGCGGAGCCACCCATGACGCCTGGAGGACGCCCCAATCCAAGCAACCAAAGCCATCCGAACGAAAAAAAGCGCACACCGCAGGGGATTTAATCAAATTGACCTGCTGTTAGTGTAAATTATCCAGCAGCTACTATTGCCAAGAAAACATATAAACATATATGTAAAATACCGCAAGGACGAAGAATAAAGGAATAGTGCACATACCTTAGTGAATAGTGACACCCAGTGGAAGAAAGAAAAAGTGCAGCTAAATAACAGGAGAAGAAAAGAATAAAGGGAATAAGAATGAATGAGATATAATAGTGACAACAATATCATTAATATAAATAAAATATAATACTCAAAAAGTGAATGGGGTGAAAGAATAAAGGATTGCAATAAATATCAAATATCATAGATGAATGAAAAAATATATATATATATAAGAAAAAGTGACCCGAAAAAACGGGTAAGTAACTACCAATATAGACCTATTGTTTGCATATAAAAAGATAGAAGTACATAAAACATATATGTCAGCAGATGTTTATGGTCCAAAAGGGCAGCAAGACATATAATAAATTTCAGTAAATATGCATCCTTCAGAGATATCAGGTGATTATTGGTGACATGTGATCCAACCAATGGCAACGTCCATCTTAATGCGGAAAAGACAAAATTATGAGTCAAAGACAAACAAAACCTACAAAGATAAAAAATGAAAATTAATAAAAACATAAAAAATGAAATAAACAAACACCAACATATCACAGAAAGGGAGCATAACTCAATACTTCATTTAATCCTTTGGGGCGAACACAATCAATGGTAAATATCCATTTGGCTTCAATTTGGGCCAAATTCTTTTTGATGTTTCCCCCTCGTTTATCATTGAGGACATGGTCAATACCTCGAACCTTCAACAGATTGCCATTGCATCCATGCTTTGTTTTAAAATGTCGAGGTATAGGCTTCATTTGATCAAGGATCTGACAGCTGGCGGCATTTTGAATGTCCCTGACATGTTCTCTCACTCTTACACGGAGTTGTCTGGAAGTGAGGCCTACATAAATTAGCCCGCAAGGGCATGTAGCGTAATACACCACATTGGTAGTGGTGCAAGTAATGTGGTGTGTTATGGAAAATTCCTTAGATCCATCACTTGACTTAAATGTAGTTGCCCTTTCCATATTTTTACATGCCAAACAGTCCATACAGGGAAAAAAGCCCCACCTGGACCCTTTGGACCCAAATGGGCACACACGTTCCTGTCCCTTGTAATGGCTATGGCTAAGGAGGTCCTTGAGATTTTTACTTCTACGATAGGTGACTGAGGAAGAAGGAGAGACACAATCCGCCAGCACAGGATCACGTTGAATCAATGGCCAAAATTTATCCAGCGCATTCCTAACCGAGTACGCCATATTTGAATAGGTAGAAATAAACCTCACCTGTTGCTGAGAAACTGGTTTCTTTTTATAAGTCAGAAGATCTTCTCTTTTGACAAATGATGCTTTCCTTCTGCATTTCGTTATTGTTTTGTCAGAGTACCCTCTCTCCTTGAAGCGTCTCTGGAGGTCATCAGCCTGTTTTACATAGGTATTTTCCTCCGAGCAAATACGCTTTGCCCTTAAAAATTGGCCATACGGAATGTTCTTTTTAAGATGTCCAGGATGGGCAGACGAGGAGTGAAGTAAGCTATTAACCGAAGTTTCTTTTCTGTACAGATCTGTCTGTAGGAGTCCATTTTCTCCCTTAAAGATCCGAATGTCGAGAAAATCCACACTCATCCGACTGTAATGGAAGGTAAGTTTAATATTATTATCATTACAGTTTAGTATTTTCATAAACTCAAGAAGATCATTTTCCGTGCCCTGCCAAATAGCAAATACATCATCGATGTATCGATGCCACATCAGTATATGTGATGCTAGGGGATCTGAATCAGTAAGAAAAATACTTCTTTCCCACAGCCCCAGGAACAGACATGCATAGGACGGCGCGAACGCCGCCCCCATGGCAGTTCCCTGGAGCTGTAGGAAGAGTTCCCCTTTAAAGATAAAATAATTATGGGAGAGGGCAAATTCCAAGATTGAAAGTAAGAATCGGAGAAGACGATCATCTATGTCAGATGTTTCCAAAAAGAAACTGACCGCTTCAAGTCCATCACAGTGTCTTATGGAGGTGTAAAGGGATTCAATATCCAGAGTCAATAGCCACATATCTGATTCCAAGGAGATATTATTAATTTTAGATAATAAATCTCCTATATCTCTCAAAAAAGAGGGAAGATTTGCAACCAATGGTTTGAAGAAGAAATCCAGCATCTTACCTACATTTTCCAATAGTCCTCCATTTCCCGATATAATAGGTCTTCCTGGTGGGTGCCGGGAATTTTTGTGAATCTTCGGCAAAAGATATAAACATGGCGTTTTCGGAAATTCAGGTATAAGGCTATCTCTCCAATCCTTAGTTATTATACCATCAAAAAAAGCCTCCTCCAATAGATCTTTAAGTTCCGCCTGAAAAGCAGAAGTGGGATTAAAGGTCAATTTCTTGTACTTTTCGGCATCTCTCAGTTGGCGAAATGCCTCTTTTTCATATGAGGTGGTTGGCCAGATGACCACATTTCCACCTTTATCTGCATTTTTGATGACCACATCTTTGAGTTTTCGTAATGTCCCTAGAGCACATCTCTGTGCTCTGGATAAATTATCATGGTAAAGAGTTTGTGGTATTTTACTGAATTCTTCAGTTACCATTTTAACAAATAGTTCAATTTCAGGGAATAAACTGAGAGGGGGAAAGTTTTTTGATTTACTGATGGAAAACTTACCCAAAGATTGGGAGGATTCTGGAGTGGACTCTTCACATAATTCATCCAATATGGCTAACGCTTCTTGTTCTTGTATACTCCATGAGGGATCATCGGATAGTGTTTTCTTAGCATGCAGTTTCTTTAAAACCAGTTTTCTCGCAAACAGGTGCAGGTCTTTTACTGAAGTAAAAAAATCAAAAGTAGACGTAGGAGAGAAAGAAAGACCGAGACTTAATACCTCAATTTGTGTGTCGGATAAGGCGTGTTGTGATAGATTTACTACCTTCAATTTTGAAGATCCAGGGTTGTTCTCGATGGTTGATTTAATGGAGTCATTACGGCGAGTATAATTGCCATTCTTACGTCTAGATCTAGTAAAGCGTTGATTGAAGCTTGTGTTATCATTATTAACCCCTTACTGCCATCGGACGTACTATCCCGTCCATGGTACCTGGGCCCGTATGACCGGGGACGGGATAGTACGTCATAGGCGATCAGCTGCGCTCCTGAGGGGAGCGCAGCTAATCGCCGCCGGGTGTCAGCTGATTATCACAGCTGACACCCATGACTGTGTGTCAGGAGCGGTCACGGACCGCTCCCGGCACATTAACCCCTAGCACACCGCGATCAAACATGATCGCGGTGTACTGGGGCACAGGGGAGGATCGCGCAGGGTGGGGGCTCCCTGCGCGCCCCCCTGAGACCCTCAGAGCAGCGCGATGTGATCGCGCTGTTCTGAGGGCTTCCTCCCTCCCAGGACCCGGATCCAAGATGGCGCCGGGGTCCTGGAGGGAGGCGGCTACCTCAGTGCCTGCCGAGAGCAGGCACTGAGAAGCCTGCATCTATGCCTGTGCGATCGCTGGTGTGACAGAGTGCTGTGCACACTGCCACACCAGCGATCTGATAAAATACTGTGATGTCCCACCCTGGGACAAAGTAAAAAAGTTAAAAAAGTAAAAATAAACATGTGTAAAAAAAAAATCCAAAATAAATAAAAAAAAAAAAAAATATTCCCCAATAAATTCACTTCTTCCTGTAAATAAAAAAAAAAAAACAATAAAAGTACACATATTTGGTATCGCCGCGTCCGTAACGACCCCCCCTATAAAATTGTCCCACTAGTTAACCCCTTTAGTGAACCCCTTAAAAAAAAAAAAAAAAAACGAAGCAAAAAAATCAATGCTTTATCATCATACCGCCGAACAAAAAGTGGAATAACACGCGATCAAAAAGACCGATATAAAAATACATGGTACCGCTGAAAACGTCATCTTGTCCCGCAAAAAACGAGCCGTCATAAAGCATCATCAGCGAAAAAATAAAAAAGTTATAGCTCGCAGAATAAAGCGATGCAAAAATAATTATTTTTTATATAAAATTGTTTTTATTCTATAAAAGCGCCAAAACATGAAAAAATGATATAAATGAGGTATCGCCATAATCGTACTGACCCGAAGAATAAAACTGCTTTATCAATTTTACCACACGCGGAACGGTATAAACGCCTCCCCCAAAAGAAATTCATGAATTGCTGATTTTTGTTCATTCTAACCTCCCAAAAATCGAAATAAAAAGCGATCAAAAAACGTCACGTGCTCGAAAATAGTACCAATAAAAACGTCAACTCGTCCCGCAAAAAATAAGACCTCACATGACTCTGTGGGCCAAAATATGCAAAAATTATAGCTCTCAAAATGTGATGATGCAAAAACTATTTTTGCAATAAAAAGCGTCTTTTAGCGTGACAGCTGCCAATCATAAAAACCCGCTATAAATAGTAAATCAAACCCCCCTTTATCACCCCTTAGTAAGGGAAAAATAATAAAATTAAAAAAAGTATTTATTTCCATTTTCCCATTAGGGTTAGGGTTAGGGTTGCGGCTAAAGTTAGGGTTAGGGTTGGCGCTAAAGTTAGGATTAGGGTTAGGGTTGGGATTAGGGGTGTGTTAGGGTTAGGTTTGTGGTTAGGGTTGGGACTAGGGTTAGGGGTGTGTTGGGGTTAGAGTTGGAGTTAGAATTGGGGGGTTTCCGCTGTTTAGGCACATCAGGGGCTCTCCAAATGTGACATGGCGTCTGATCTCAATTCCAGCCAATTCTGCGTTGAAAAAGTCAAACGGTGCTCCTTCACTTCTCAGCTCTGCCATGCGTCCAAACAGTAGTTTATCCCCACATATGGGGTATCAGCATACTCTGGACCCCAAGAGTTATTGTGCAATTTGTCCTATTTCTTCTGCTACCCTTGGGAAAATAAAAAACTGGGGGCGAAAATATCATTTTTGTACAAAAAAAAATATTTTTTTGTTTTTATGGCTGTACATTATAAACTTCTGTGAAGCACTTGGGGCTTCATAGCGCTCACCACACATCTAGATAAGTTCCTTGTGGGGTCTATTTTCCAAAATGGGGTCACTTGTTGGGGATTTCCACTGTTTAGGCGCATCAGGGGCTCTCCAAATGCGACATGACGCCCCCAGACCATTCCATCAAAGTCTGCAATCCAAAACGTCACTACTTCCCTTCCGAGCCCCAACGTGTACCCATACAGTAGTTTTCTCCCACATATTGGATATCAGCGTACTCAGGACAAATTGGACAACATCTTTTGGGGTCCAATTTCTCCTGTTACCCTTGTAAAAATAAAATATTGGGGCAAAAAAATCATTTTTGCAAAAAAAAAAAGGATTTTTTATTTTTACGGCTGTGCGTTATAAACTTCTGTGAAGCACTTCGGGGTTCAAAGTGCTCACCACACATCTAGACAAGTTCCTTGTGGGGTCTATTTTCCAAAATGGGGTCACTTGTGGGGGTTTCCACTGTTTAGGCGCATCAGGGGCTGTCCAAATGCGACATGACGCCCCCAGACCATTCCATCAAAGTCTGCAATCCAAAACGTCACTACTTCCCTTCCGAGCCCTGACGTGCGCCCATACAGTAGTTTTCTCCCACATATTGGGTATCAGCGTACTCAGGACAAATTGGACAACAACTTTTGGGTCCAATTTCTCCTGTTACCCTTGTGAAAATAAAATATTGGGGGCAAAAAAAATCATTTTTGTAAAAAAAAAAAAGATTTTTTATTTTTACGGCTGTACCTTAGAAACTTCTGTGAAGCACTTCGGGGTTCAAAGTGCTCACCACACATCTAGATAAGTTCCTTGTGGGGTCTATTTGCCAAAATGGGGTCACTTGTGGGGGGTTTCCACTGTATAGGTGCATCAGGGGCTCTCCAAATGTGACATGACGCCCCCAGACCATTCCATCAAAGTCTGCAATCCAAAACGTCACTACTTCCCTTCCGAGCCCTGACGTGCGCCCATACAGTAGTTTTCTCCCACATATTGGGTATCAGCGTACTCAGGACAAATTGGACAACAACTTTTGGGTTCCAATTTCTTCTGTTACCCTTGTGAAAATAAAATATTGGGGACGAAAAAATCATTTTTGTAAAAAAAAAAAAGATTTTTTATTTTACGGCTGTACGTTATAAACTTTAGTGAAACACCTGGGGGTTAAAAGTTCTCACCACACATCTAGATAAGTTCCTTGAGGGGTCTAGTTTCCAAAATGGCGTCATTTATGGGGTTTCCACTGTTTAGGCACATCAGGAGCTCTCCAAACACGACATGGCGTCCAGCCAATTCTGCGTTGAAAAAGTCAGACGGCGCTCCTTCCCTTCCAAACTCTGCCATGCACCCAAACAGTGGTTTACCCCCACATATGGGGTATCAGCGCACTCAGGACAAATTGCACAATAACTTTTGGAGTCTTGTTACCCTTGGAAAAATAAAAATTGGGGTGAAAAGATCATTTTTGTGGAAAAAATATGATTTTTAAATTTTACGGCTCTACGTTATAAACTTGTGTGAAGCACTTGGGGGTTCAAATTGCTCACCAAAGATCTAGAAAAGTTCCTTAGGGGGTCTAGTTTCCAAAATGGGGTCATTTGTGGGGGGTTTCCACTGTTTAGGCACATCAGGGGCTCTCCAAATGCAACATGGCATCCAATCTCAATTCCAGCCAATTTTGGTTGGAAAAAGTCAAATGGTGCTCCTTCCATTCCGAGCTCTGCCGTGCGCCCAAACAGTGGTTCCCACCCACATATGGGGTATCAGCGTACTCAGGACAAATTGTACAACAACTTATGTGGTCCAATTTCTCCTGTTACCCTTGAGAAAATAAAAAATTAGTGACTAAAAGATAATTTTTGTGGGAAAAAAATAGGATTTTTTATTTTCATGCCCGGGCATTATAAACTTGTGTGAAGCACTTGGGGTTCAAAGTGCTCACCAAAGATCTAGATAAGTTCCTTAGGGGGTATAGTTTCCAAAATGGGGTCACTTGTGGGGGGTTTCCACTGTTTAGGCTCATCTGGGGCACTGCAAACGGAACATGACCCCCATGAACGTCTGCATTCCAAAACGTTACTACTTCCTTTCCAAGCCCTGCCGTGCACCCAAACAGTTCCCCCCCCCACATATGGGGTATCAGCGTACTCAGGACAAATTGAACAACAACTTTTGGGGTCCAATTTCCTTGGGAAAATTCAAAAATTTGGGACTAAAAAATCATTTTTGTGGAAAATTGTTTTTTTTTTTTTTCACACCCAGGCATTATAAGCTTTTGTGAAACACTTGGGAGTTCAAAGTGCTCACAACAGATCTAGATAAGTACCTTAGGGGGTCTAGTTTCCAAAATGGTGTCACTTGTGGGGGTTTCCACTGTTTAGGCGCATCAGGGGCTCTCCAAACACGACATGGCGTCCAATCTCAATTCCAGCCAATTTTAGTTTGAAAAAGTCAAACGGCGCTCCTTCGCTTACGAGCTCTGCCGTGTGCCCAAACAGTGGTTTTCCCCCACATATTGGGTATTGGCGTACTCAGGAGAAATTGCATAACAACCTTATTTGTCCATTTTCTCCTTTTACCCTTGTGAAAATAAAAAAAAAAGTTTGTAAAAGATCATTTTTGTGGCTAAAAAGTTAAATATTCATTTTTTCCTTCCACGTTGCTTTAGTTCCTGTGAAGCACCTGAAGGGTTAATAATCTTCTTGAATGTGGTTTTGAGTACCTTGAGGGGTGCAGTTTTTAGAATGGTGTCACTTTTGGGTATTTTCTGCCATATAGACCCCTCAAAGTGACTTCAAATGAGAGGTGGTCCCTAAAAAAAATGGCTTTGTAAATTTTGTTGTAAAAATGAGAAATCGCTGGTCAACTTTTAACCCTTATAACTTCCTAACAAAAAAAAATTTTGGTTCCAAAATTGTGCTGATGTAAAGTAGACATGTGGGAAATGTTATTTCTTAACTATTTTATGTGACATATTTCTCTGTTTTAAGGGAATAAAAATTCAAAGTTTGAAAATTGCAAAATTTTAAAAATTTTCGCCATATTTGCATTTTTTTCAAAAATAAACGCAAGTTATATCGAAGAAATTTTACTTCTAACGTGAAGTACATTATGTCACGAGAAAACAATCTCAGAATCGCGAAGATCCGTTGAAGCGTTCCAGAGTTATAACCTCATAAAGAGACAGTGGTCAGAATTGTAAAAATTGGCCCGGTCATTAACGTGCAAACCACCCTTGGGGGTGAAGGGGTTAAAGGAGGCAGAAGACATCGAGGAAGATCGTACCCTTGATCGTGCTGTGTGCCATTTATAGACCGAATTGCTTTTGAAGTCTTGAACATCACGTGCAAATTTGTTTGCCTTAACCTCCTGAATCTCTTTCTCCCAATTGACAAAGAGCTTATCCAATTCCTTGTTGAAGCCCTCCATCTCAGCGGGACTGAGAGATTCAGTAATTTTTTTCTGTAAGCATTTCAATCTCTCCTTCCATAGTTTCAATGCTTTTTTTATTCAAGCCAATAAGAAGTTCAATTAATGAACGAGAGCAAACATTACAAGCCTCTTCCCATCGTGTTTTAAACAATGTATCCTCCACAGGAAAAGAGGGTAAAACCTTAATTCTCAACCCCCTGGGAATCATATTCTTAGATAAATAGCCTTCCAATGAAGCCTTGTTCCACCATGTCCGCATACGTTTCTTATGAAGGATTTTAAAAGAATTTTTTAATTCAATTGTAGTTCCACTTTCTGTAATATTACTAGGGATTGCCTCTCCTTTGAAGATAGCATCAACATGTGCCAGCCAGGACTGATCCCGTGCTTTGAAATTCATAGCCTAATATGTGTTAAAAAAACACAAAATGCAAAATACTTAACCAGTCACCTATCGTAGAAGTAAAAATCTCAAGGACCTCCTTAGCCATAGCCATTACAAGGGACAGGAACGTGTGTGCCCATTTGGGTCCAAAGGGTCCAGGTGGGGCTTTTTTCCCTGTATGGACTGTTTGGCATGTAAAAATATGGAAAGGGCAACTACATTTAAGTCAAGTGATGGATCTAAGGAATTTTCCATAACACACCACATTACTTGCACCACTACCAATGTGGTGTATTACGCTACATGCCCTTGCGGGCTAATTTATGTAGGCCTCACTTCCAGACAACTCCGTGTAAGAGTGAGAGAACATGTCAGGGACATTCAAAATGCCGCCAGCTGTCAGATCCTTGATCAAATGAAGCCTATACCTCGACATTTTAAAACAAAGCATGGATGCAATGGCAATCTGTTGAAGGTTCGAGGTATTGACCATGTCCTCAATGATAAACGAGGGGGAAACATCAAAAAGAATTTGGCCCAAATTGAAGCCAAATGGATATTTACCATTGACTGTGTTCGCCCCAAAGGATTAAATGAAGTATTGAGTTATGCTCCCTTTCTGTGATATGTTGGTGTTTGTTTATTTCATTTTTTATGTTTTTATTAATTTTCATTTTTTATCTTTGTAGGTTTTGTTTGTCTTTGACTCATAATTTTGTCTTTTCCGCATTAAGATGGACGTTGCCATTGGTTGGATCACATGTCACCAATAATCACCTGATATCTCTGAAGGATGCATATTTACTGAAATTTATTATATGTCTTGCTGCCCTTTTGGACCATAAACATCTGCTGACATATATGTTTTATGTACTTCTATCTTTTTATATGCAAACAATAGGTCTATATTGGTAGTTACTTACCCGTTTTTTCGGGTCACTTTTTCTTATATATATATATTTTTTCATTCATCTATGATATTTGATATTTATTGCAATCCTTTATTCTTTCACCCCATTCACTTTTTGAGTATTATATTTTATTTATATTAATGATATTGTTGTCACTATTATATCTCATTCATTCTTATTCCCTTTATTCTTTTCTTCTCCTGTTATTTAGCTGCACTTTTTCTTTCTTCCACTGGGTGTCACTATTCACTAAGGTATGTGCACTATTCCTTTATTCTTCGTCCTTGCGGTATTTTACATATATGTTTATATGTTTTCTTGGCAATAGTAGCTGCTGGATAATTTACACTAACAGCAGGTCAATTTGATTAAATCCCCTGCGGTGTGCGCTTTTTTTCGTTCGGATGGCTTTGGTTGCTTGGATTGGGGCGTCCTCCAGGCGTCATGGGTGGCTCCGCCCACTTTTGGTGACGTCACACTGGTGGGCGTACACCTATGACGCTGGACGCCGGGATCCCTGCTTCCGGCCATGACCGCATGTCTTGAAGCGCCATTAGCTGCCGCATTAATTATTTCCTGCTTGGTGGATACAAAAACCTGCCTGTACTCACATACACCACGCCCCCCGAGGAAGCATTTAGCGAAACGCGCGTCGGGGCTTTCCTGTCCGTCACCCAGTAAGTTTTGGATGCCTTTTATATCTCCGTTCATTATCTGTTATTGCTTTTGATTGAATTTATCACCGGTATGGCAATGTTAGGCTACATAGGAGGAAATCCATCTGCTACAAGTCCATGGCTGTAGCCTTCAATCACAATAGCAGTGCCTATATTCATGCATGATTAATACTGAAGTAGCACATGCTTTTTGCTGAGATATCTATTTAGTAGCTATTATAGCTATATATTTTTGGCGCTCACATATATCAATAGCGGTGCATAATATTGTTTACAGACGTATATGATAGTATACTCAGTGTTGCAGAGGCACTTGTATGTACATATTAAATCTGACTGCACTTATATATGCGCAGACGTATATCTTGTATTCCGCCCCTATATATATATGTATATCTGCGCTTTTTAGTCTTACTCTACGCATGTGTGCATGCATCCATATATATACACAGACTATTCTTAATTGCTGATATAGGCTTTTCAATCCTTTACATTCTTGTCCACTCTGGATATACATTTATGACATGTTGCAATATCACATTTGAGCTATCTGGTTGTTTTGCGTTTTTTATATACAAATATTAATGCAGTTTTGCTGCCTCATGGTCAAATGACTATTCTTATATTGATAGCTAAAATATTATATCTATAAATCCTCACATGATGTGCATTATGCACTCTACTTTTGACGGCTCTATATATGTGTATATTGCAACATAGTCATTTATTTGTGATATTCCATCTAATATCTTGTTTTACACGATTTTACGCATCCAATCTATTGAGTGACGGTATCTAGGTTCTTTTGCCTTTTCCTTTGTCATTTATATTGCATATTATGATTGTTACTTTTTTATCAACATTGATCTGTAATTTAATAAAATTGTTTTGTATTTTTTCATAAATTGGCTCGTTTTTTCATATCTTTTTTTGGGTACGTGACCGTAACACGTGGTCCTCTCAGGTATATAATCTTACACCTGCCTCCCACCTTAATTACAATAGATTCTGGGTACCCTGTTTACCCCTTGATATATATATATATATATATATATATATATATATACCACTAATCACTTGGACCAACACCTTATGTACACAGTGCACTGTCCTCTTTGTGAGCGCTCAGAGCGGATGCCCTGACATTATATCCTCAAACAGAGAAAACAACTGGACTTGTTATTCTGATATCCAGACACTAGATTTACTCAGCTTCCTGGATCACCAAACTCTCTGCTACAGGTGCAGGTGAAGATTCAAATCAGTCTCAGTAGTCTTTCACAGAGCTCTCCTATGGCATTCACTTTTTTACCAGAGTCTCAATATACAGAAGCTCACACAGTGTCCATCAGTTCATCAGTAGTCTCAGTAAGGCTGGAGTCACACTGGCGACTAAATCGTACCACTAGAATGCGATGAAATATCGCATTGCAGTCGAACCAATATTAATCAATGGAGTAGCTTCCATCATCCGATTTTTTGTGGTCCGATTTAAACGTGCGAGTGCAATCGCAGCATGTTGCGATTGTCACCGATTGTGGGTCGACTATCGCCAATGCAAGTCTATGGGAGCGATGAAAAGTGGGATTACAAACGGACCGCACGTGTGAGTTGCGATTAAATCGCACAACTTTTCCAGGTGACAGGAAACTGGCTTTGAATTTCTCAGGAAGCCTTTACATGCTAATTAGCTAAGCACATCTTAAAAAAAAACAGGAAGAACGCCTACACGGAGTCCAGAAACATGGCATCTAGCCACATCAATGTGGAACTCCTCATTGTATTGGTGCAGGAGAGGCCTGAATTGTGGGACCAGCGCGATCCCAATTACAGCAATCGGACGCGCAAAGAGGCAGCATGGAAAACAATATGTGTGCACATTTTTCCGGACTATCCCCAGAGATCCAGGGAGGACCAAGAGCGACTTAGTAAGTACCGCATGTAACGGTTTTTTAAAATGTTTGTAAAAATTTTGGAAGCAAATAATAATGTAGCCTTATGTGTTTAAATGCTATTTAAAAGCCAGCATTATCGACCTCTTACTATTTAGAAGAAAACATTGATGTGTGTGTACGCAAACAATATCCATGTATATTTAAATATCATCGATGCTTCGGCATCTATTGACTACAACATTTTGTATTTATCTTCACCTCAGATGTAGTGTTTTGGTCATAAAATTGAAAATGATTGAGGCGTTTTGTAAAGGGCAAAGCATTTTTGTAAATGTATGTTAGTGCTTATAACATGGATACTTCTGGTTGTATGTTGATGTCTTTTAATATTGTAAATCACATCACACACGACCAGTATTTAAATGTTCAGTGTTGCATATTTATTTTTGTTTGGCTTAATAAATAGATATCAGTCCTAATAACCGTTATGCTCTTCTTAAATTTGTAGTGACTGATGTGACAAGGCGGTGGCGCAGTTGTCGGGACTGCTACCGGAGGGAGAGGCAGATTAGGGATCGGAGTGGGGCTTCAGCATCTAAGAAGAGGAAGTACGTCTATTTTGATAGACTGAACTTCCTTGAGCCAGTGTTGGATCTGCGACCGTAAGTGCATGTGTGTTGAAGCACTTTCATGGCAAAATTTCAATTTGTATTGATTTTAATTTGTATCATTTTTTTCATTCCTAGAACTGAGTCAAACCTAACTGAGAGGGAGACGGGGTCTGACTCAGAAGTGCTTATTGACCCCGTTGGTGATGGAGCACAGGAGGCAGGCCCTTCCTCAGCAGCATGTGGGTCCACCCAAGCAGCACCAACAACAGCTGCAGGAGCTGAGGATTCCCAATCACAGCATCATGAAAATGAGGACCTACCTCTGAGCAGCAGCCCTAATAGGGCTCAAGAAATATCTTCTCCTCCTTCCCAACTCACAAGGCGAGGTAGGCGGCGACGAGAAGGAGTGGGTTCTGTGTCAAGGAGGCAGGTGGACCGAGGAGTTCTGGACTATTTGTCCAGTGTAGCTAAAGATGATGGTGAGGAGGGATTTTGCCGCAGTCTGGCCCCTTACCTCCGGGCTACTCAAATACAGCACAGACTGAGGATCAGAAGTGGACTGCAGATTGTGTTGGAAGCTGGAACACCTCCTAATGATCCCACCAACCTACTAGATTATCTTCATAGATGGGTGGTTGGTCCTGAAAATTTAGTGAGGTTATTAGCACCAAATCCAGCACAATCTGCTTCAGCCTCTGATCCTCATCCTCCTCCTCATCATCATCCTCCTCCTCCACCTCCTCCTTGTGTCCAACAAAACCCAACTCCTCCTCCTCATTCTACTGCAGCTCATTCTTTCTATGGAGCTTCCCAGCTCCAAACCATGGGACAGAGTGGCCATGCACAATATGCCCACTCTAACATACCCAATGTTGTTGGCTGGCCACAACATGGATATGTTAGACATGGGCATATTGGGGGTCACTCTGCTAGTGCTCAGTCATATCTATATGACTATGAGCATCAATTCCCTATGTACCCCTACCCACAAGGCATTCATGATGCAGCCAGTAACCCAGCTGCTAATGTAGGATCTGCAGCAGCTGTTTCTCAAACACAGGTTGCAGATTGTGGAAGGGCAAATACACAACCTGCCCCTCCATCCTCACCAACACCACCACCAAGCTACCATCAATTGTAGCTGTAAGAATTGTTTTTTATTTTTTAAGTTATATATTTTTGTATTTTCACATTAATAATGTTATACATATTTTTTTATTCTGTTTGGACATGTTGGTCCTGTTTACGAAAAAATATATCAGCCTTTAAAAGGCTTCAAAAGAAAACACTAATGAGTAAAATTAGTGAAGTTACATTGGTTGTCTGTGTTTATTGTTATATGTTATGTAGTGTCTTAAGTATGGGAAAGTATTATCCAAAAAAAGAGAGTCAACCATGAATTGAATAATCAAAAGGAACTTTATGTTATGATATCACATAAAACACACTACATACCTATGGCCTGATCTTGCCAAGGAATAGAACCACCAGGGGAAACAAAATAATTTGTCAATAATTCTTGCACTTTCAGACCAGAAGGGGGACGACGAGGATGGATGACTGGTCTCATAGGCCTCGTCATATTATCAGACTGAAGGTCAGGCATATCAGCTGATGAGCATTCATGCATTCTTGTAAAATTATGTAGTACCACACATGCTTGCACTACAAGATTTACATTTGATTCACTTAGCTGAATGGCTGATTGTAGGACACGCCATTTGGCTGTAAGAATACCAAATGTGCACTCCACCAGGCGTCGTGCACGAGAAAGGCGATAATTAAAGATGCGTCTCTGATGGTTCAGATTGCGCCGAGGATATGGCCTCATAACATTACGAGTTAATTGGAAGGCCTCATCCGCTACTACAACATATGGCACTGCATCCATATTGGAGTGTGGAAGTTGACATGGTGGTGGTAAGTCCAATTGGTTATTGCGTAGCCGCCGACCCATAATGGAAGAATTGAAGACTCTGGAGTCTCCAGTCCTTCCATAGGCCCCAATGTCTACAATTATGAAGCGGTAGTTACTGTCGACCAAGCCCAACAAAACTATAGAAAAATATTGCTTATAATTGTAGATTTGGGTCCCTGAGTTTGGCGGCTTACGCACACGTATGTGCTTCCCGTCCAGGGCTCCAATACAGTGTGGAAAATGACTGTTTTGTTGAAATCCATGTGAAATCCTCAACCAATCTTCCATTTTGGGCTCTGGCATCACTTCTTTATTTAGTCTGGACCAAATTTGTCCACAAGTAGAGCTGACTATTCCGGAAATGGTGGATTTTCCAATTAAAAACTCTAAATGCAGAGCAGCGTATGAGAGCCCAGTGGAAAGGAACCTGCAATACAGAAACAACAACAAACATGTACACATCAGACAAACAAAATATTCAAAAAACATTAAACAAATGTAAATAGTGGACATTTGTATACTCACACATTCTCTTAATGTTAGGAGTTCATAACCATTAAGACTGCTACACACAAGCATATAGGGAAAATAATACAATTTCATAATGCCATGAGGTTCAGTATGTTAAGATGAACAAAGTAAGAAGAATGTGAAAGATGGTAAATTATGAAAGACATCATCAACATATCGTTGACACACATACCTTAATGTTAGAAGAAGCCTTTCCTCAGCACAAATTGAAGGACGCATGCTGGTGTTCTGCAAGGTGATTCCAGGGCGCAATATGTCCAGCAAAATATCAAAGGTGACAACACTCATGCGACAATAGGCAAAAAACTTGTCAGGATTCCTACGCAGTGTCCAATACAGGCGCTCAAAATGGCCTTTGCTGATCCTTCGCTTCACAAGGGGATGCACCCACATTCTTCTGCGGATTCTGTGAGAAACAACTACAGGGTATGGTTCCCCAAAAGTTCTGGATAGCAGCCAATAGTACAGCACACGCTCAGTTGTATTAAAACGTAGTCTGTCACTCATATTTTTAACTTAGCAGCAACACAACAGGAACCACTAAGAAGCAAAACACTCCACGGCAACGGTGGGAGGGTAATAACAGTCAAACCACGCTTAAATATGGGTCTGGCTCATTATTCAAATTATTTGCAGGCCTCAAAAACGTTAAATGTCCATTTTGCTATGATGCCACTAAAAATCGGTAGTCGGTGGGTAATCGGATGTGAAACGTAAGCGTACATGCTACAAAATCGCATCAACTACAAAAAATCGGATGCCAGTCGCATCAATGTTCATGAAATTTTTATCCGATTATTGACCGACTAAAACGGACCGATTTTTTAGACGTTGTGTGTGACTCCAGCCTTACAGGAATGTTCTTTGAGTTGCTGCGAATTCTATCTAACTCTACCTCACTAAAAATTAGGTGAATGGTCACATATCCCAGTTTACTCATGGAAGCCGCTCCCTGTGGATTACACCATGCCATTTGAATCACTTTAGGCTCCCAATCCTTCCGTGTCCCTCAGGCAGGATCTCTTCTCCAGAATCTTCCTCACCAGTCTCTTGTCCACTACTTCCTGTTTCCAGTACTTTCTTCTCTTGTTCAATGGTGACTTCTAGTGGCTGAACTTAGTTATTGCAGCATCATTTCTTATAACAGAAAACATTAACATTCTACATTTGGGTTGCCGGGTGTTAGACACACACTAATCTCATATTGATGACCTGCTCTTCAGAAAGGTCATCAAAATGTTAGTTCTGGACAACCCCTTTAATATAGTGTATTATTATCAATGAGTTATTTTCATTATTATGATTGGTGGGGTTCTGACCACTGGAAACCATACCAATCCACCAAACCATTAGGAACCTTTTACTTCTTTTTAAATAAAATGGAAGCCCAAAAAGGATAATTAATATTTGCAACTCACAGTGTCTCATACTGTATATGTGTTGTCATTTAGGGATCCCCCTTCAGTGTAGAAGGATAATAAAACAGTTTGACACTGATGATAAGATCATGAGTGACAGACATAGAGAGAGGAGAGGAGGAAGAAAGGAGAGACTGATTATTTATTGTGTGCATGGGTGACTGGTGATCAGAAGCCTAAAATAATTGCTTAGCTTAACCTTGAGGAATTGCAGATAAAATATTTCATTATATCTATCATAATAATAATCTTTATACAGCGCTGACATATTCCGCAGTGCTTTACAGTTTGCACACATTATCATCGCTGTTCCCAATGGGCTCACAATGTAAATTCCTTATCAGTATATCTTTGGAATGTGGGAGGAAACCCACGTAAACATGAGGAGAATGTACAAACTCCTTGCAGATGTTGTCCTTGGTGGGATTTGAACCCGGGACTCCAGCGCAGCAAGGCTGCAGTGCTTAACCACTGAGCCACCATGCTGCCCGAAAGATCCATCCTTCCTTCCTTCCTTCCTTCCTTCCTTTCTATTCCTCTTCACTCAACATATCTAAGCTGAGTGGTTGGATATGACCAGCTTTGAAAAAAAAAACAGGATTTTGGTATATTCTGTTGGGAGTTGCTTATGCCATATATGTCTGAATCTAGCAAACCAGTGATTTGATGTTTATTGCAGTTGAAAAGTGTATAAGGATCATTTTGCGATAATTTACAGAATTTTTATCTTCAGAAATTGAAGACTTTGTCAAAATTTCCGGAAAGTAACACAGACATAGTAGGATTTTTAAGAAAAGGAAAAATAAGGAGCCCATATAAATATAATATATAAAATGAAAGCTGCAATTTGATTGGTTGTTACGGATAACATCACTTTTTTACATTAATTTTATTAAATCACCCCATAGTCTCAGAATTAAGTAGACATAAGAACTTAAGACTTTTTATTTTAACCAAGCAGTTTAGTTGTGATTTTCAGCAAGAATTGTCGTCTCGAAGTCTCTAACCTTGTCTTAATTCCCATAAAGAGAAAATGTAAATGTCTGTGACTTTTTTGCATAGAGGAGATTGCTCCAGGATTTATAAGAGAGGAAATTCTTTATTCATAAATGACTGTACTCCTAATAGCACCCTTGAGATTTCCACCAGAATCCAGTGGCTATTACAAGTTCATACGTCTAAGTGCAGGTTTTTCCGTTCATGTGGTTAAATGTGTCCCAATGGAGCAGACAGAATCGCCAAGAACATCGTTTGCCAAGAAAAGCTGAAGGATCCTCAATATCTTGTTCTATTTAAAATACATTATTACTAACAGTAAGGCTCTTCACTTTTTCTCTCGTCATACTAAGAACATTCACAATGTATTTCTGCACTTTTGAGCTCTTTCAATAAATTGGTTTCTTGTACCAAGTAAAAGAAATTGAAATGTAGATCTAAATACTGATTTTATCAAAATGAATCCCATTGCTAGATTGAACTGAGTATTTTGTAAGAATTATACTTTACGCCCTATGGTGCCCTAGTCAGCATTTTAGCTATATGGGATGGAAATGTAGCATTGGTACAAGGGCACTGATGAAATCTCGCGTACCTCTCACTTTGAAAAACCTATTAAATTTAGACTTAAACTATGCTGTAAAATTATGTGACCCCAAACAGGTCAAAACAAGGGCTGAAAAAAACACTTTTCTGGTTCTTATTAGTCAACTACATAAGCAATGTTTTTGGCATAGGTAAAGTGTAACCTTTCATTTAATTCTCCAAAAGAAGCTATCATGAAGAATAACACTATTTTTGGCCATTACATCACGGACGGACATACCATTGGTGCAAAATTGGATGTCATACAGGGGCCTAAGAGGAAAGGGGACCCATTTCAACTTCCAAAGCTGCAAGCAGCTTCGGTCATAGACATATAAAGGATCCATTATGATGAACTATTGGACTACAAAGGGTCCTTTTCTGTTTGTGTCTGCCCCTGCATTATATAATATATCCTGCATTTTTCATCAGTTTTCCCCTGTAGGCTCTAGTCACTTGAAGCTGCAACATTTTCACTTTGCTTCTCTCTGCGTCTGTCTCTCTCCAGCTCAACCTCCCCCTTCCCCATAGACCTCTATGAGCATCAGGTGTAATTTGATCCCTCATTGAAGACAGATTTGTAGACAGATTAGAGCAATTTTTAATAGAGAATGATCAGTGTAAGATGAAGACGAGGCAGATAAGTGGAGAAAGAGTTTTTTTTCTATGGTAAAAGACATTGAATAGTGTTACCTCTGTTTGTACTATTGAGCTTTGAAATAAAAAGTGTAGTTGCTATTTACTGCAAATGCAGATCCCAGAATTACATTTGTGAAAAAGTCAAACAAATCACTAAATTAATTGAATGCAATCTTAATTACACATCAAAAACATCATTAATAATTGCATTAGCATATTACAGCATATATTTGAGCCTATTGTAGAAAGATAGTAAACCGATGGAAAATAGAGAAAAAGTTGTCAAAATATTGAAAATCTGAAGTTTTAAAAATCTTTGTGTGTCCACTTCATAGGCTGTACACATGGATGCAAACTCAGTACTAAATTTAATTAAATTCCATCAGACTCTAAAATATATTTCCAAGTCAACCAAGTATGTAAAGTCTGTGACTAAGAGCTGGAACAATGAACAAAGCAATCAGAATAAGAGCCAGCATAAACAGTTTTTTATTCAGATTCACCTAGTGTCTTTTGAAGAACATATGGATGAGTGCAAAACATTTTTTTCGTTTATTGACAAGCTGTAAATTTTGCTTAAACCATATTTCATTTAGAAAAACTGCTGCTAATTGAAATGTCTAATAAAGAAATTGACCAAACAAAATCTCTCCATGCGTTAGCTGGGCTGTCTACTTCCTTTAGTGCAACCTCTAACATGCATGTGAGTGGCTGTCCCCTCTGTTTCCACTTCGGTCACTGAGAGGTGGAGCACTTTCGTTGCAGGTGACATGGAGTGGCGGTTCTGCAGTCACGTTTAATTTCTAGGTCTGTTGGTGCTGCTCAGTCAGGGTGCCATGAGGCTCATTTAAGTGAGCCCTAGGCAGGGCTGTCATCTATTTAAATCATTGAAACCTCAGACACTCCCTGCCAGTTAACGTTCTAGTTGTGTCTTGTTCTATATATTACTGCTTTGCATATTGAATTTATATTGTCTGACTGCAGCCTGTTTTCTGTCCTTCTTTGACTTCTGATTTTGTATCTGGACTTCCCTCTTGGATCTGATAAGGCTACCTTGACTTTTCTTGCTTCTGGTTCACTCCTCCATCCAGCAGCCCTTCCGTGGAAACAATCAAATGGACCCCATTGTAAGACCCTGTACATGGGCTAAAAGGTGAAGACTAGGATTCCTCTGGAATCTGCCAAATGGAATAACCAGTGCCATGTCTGAGGTAGCCTTTTTGAGACTACAGCCTCTGACAGACACTACAAATCCCAGTTTAAAGGGAATCTGTCACCCCATTTTGGCTATATCAGATAAAGATATGACTGAATAGTGTGTCCCATATGTAACCTATCGGTATCTATCATATATCCTGACACCCCCGTTTTCATGCTAAAATACCTTTGTAAAGTTCGGACTTCGTTATGCAAATTGGGGCGGTCCGGTCTGGAGGGCGGTGTGTTGTGAATGGGTTTGAGATGAGTTCTGAGCAGAGACTCCCTCTGGTGGTTACAAGCGGTACTGGTCTGTTCAGTGAAGATTGTGAGGACTGGGAATCAGGTGTTACTGATTGGTCTTATATAAGGGAGTCACCTTCCCATCAGGGTTGCCGGTGATCAATTGTTCTGGTCTGAATCCTTTATTCCAGTTTCCCTTGTAGCCTGCTGTGTCGTGTCTGCATCTCCTGCTATCAGATAAGACATTTTCTTCTTTTGTGTTTGTGCTATATTTTTGCATTTTGTCCTGCACTTCTGTGGGGGCCTTCAGGGTCCCCTCCGGGGGCTTCTGCCCTCTCAGTTTTGTTCAGCCACTGATGTTTGTACTTTTGCTTTTTCCAGTTTTTTCAGTGGCTGCTGTTTTGATTTTGTTACACCAGAGAACTAATTTAGGTGGAAGAGGTCGTGTGATCTCAGGTATTTTTGAAATTAGTAGAGTTGGCGCTTTTCAGGGTTTTCTGGGATTGCAGTAAGTACCCTTCCTATCCTTTTCTATTTAGTTAGTTTGGGCCCCAGCGTTTGCTCATACTATTTTCTTTCTGTGTCAGTATTTCATCTTGTCTAACCGCCATTACATGTTTGGGGGCTTTCTATTATCTTTGGGGTTCTGCTCCGGGGCAGATAGCTTTCCTATATCTATCTTTAGGTGTAGTTAGTTTCTCAGGCTCTGACGAGGCGTCTAGGACCAACGTAGGAACGCTCCATGGCTGCCTCTAGTTGTGGTGGTTAGTCAGGGTACTGCAATCTCATAGATTCCAACTGCTCTGGTGTATTTCCTTTTTTACCTGCACTCCTCAGCTACCGAAACATAACAGTATCACCGGCCTAAAAATTGAAAATTGTATGGTACTCACAGAAGGGAAAAAATATTGTGAAAGAAAAAAGGTTGTCAGAGTTGTCAGAGATATTTTTCTATTTGTTGCATTTTTTTTTCCCTCTTTATCTCTGGGTGCTGGGGAGGATCTTTTCTCTCAATGGAGTTTGCACAGTTGTCTGGCCGTGTGGATCAGCTTGCCACTGAGGTTCAGAGTATTGCTGCATATCTTGCTAGGTTGCCTGTTGTGGAACCTAGGATCCCCATGCCAGATTTGTTTTTGGGGGATCGAGCTAAGTTTCAGAATTTCAAAAATAATTGTAAATTGTTTTTTGCCTTAAAATCTAAGTCCTCAGGGAACGCAGCGTAGCAGGTTCAAATTATCATCTCTCTCCTGAGCGGCGATCCTCAGGATTGGGCTTTTTCCCTGACACCTGGGGATCCTGTTTTGAGTGATGTTGATGCATTTTTTCAGGCTTTGGGGTTATTGTACGATGAGCCTAATGTCACTGATCAAGCTGAAAAAGCCTTGTTGGCATTAAATCAGGGGCCTTATGACGCTGAGTTATACTGTCAGAGATTCCGTAGGTGGGCAGTCCTGACCAAATGGAATGACGACGCTATGGCAGCCCTTTTCCGGAAGGGTCTGTCAGATAATGTAAAGGATGTTATGGTGGGATTCCCTGTCCCCTCTGGTCTCAATGATTCTATGTCATTAGCGATTCAAATTGACAGATGTTTGCGTGAGCGGAGAAGTATGCGTGGAATGGTGTTGCCTTGTGAACCAGCTTCTGAACCCATGCAGTGTGATAGAGTGGTGTCTGGGGCACAGCGTCATGAGTTTCGAAAGCGCAATGGGTTATGTTTCTACTGTGGTGATGCCTCTCATGCTATTTCAGTCTGCCCTAAGCGGGGAAGACGTTTTGCACGCTCAGTTGTCTTGGGTAGTGTTCAGACTAAGTTTTTATTAACTGTCACTCTGATATGCTCTCTGTCCTCATTTTCTGCTCAGGCTTTCGTTGATTCTGGAGCAGCTATTAACCTGATGGATTATGATTTTGCTAAACGTTGTGGGTTTCCCTTGATACCCCAACAGAAGTCTATTCCCCTACTGGGGATCGATTCTACCCCTTTGGCTGAGAATAAACCCAGTTTTCTACTCAGGTGATAATGAGGGTTGAACCTGATCACCAGGAGTGCTGCAAATTTTTGGTTCTGTATAATCTGCATGACATTATCATGCTGGGTTTCCCTTGGTTACAGTCTCACAATCCTGTTTTGGATTGGAAATCTGTGTCTGTAACCAGTTGGGGCTGCCAATGTGTTAATACCAACACTCCTGTTTTTTCTGCCTCCCCCCAGGCTCAGGATGTTCCTGACTTTTTGATTGATTTTTGTGATGTGTTTAGCGAAAGTAAATCTGCATCCTTGCCTCCCCATAGGAGCTATGACTGCGCTATTGAATTAGTGCCGGGTAGTAAATTCCCTAAAGGTCGCCTTTTTAACTTGTCTGTACCTGAACATGACGCTATGCGGTCTTATATCAAGGAATCATTGGAGAAGGGTCATATCAGACCATCCTCTTCACCCTTAGGTGCCGGTTTTTTCTTTGTGGCCAAAAAAGATGGTTCATTAAGGCCGTGTATTGATTATCGTCTCTTGAACAATATTACTGTGAAATATCAATACCCGTTACCCTTGATTTCTGACCTGTTTTCCAGGGTGAAAAACGCTACTTGGTTTACCAAGCTTGACCTCAGGGGGGCGTATAACCTTATTCGCATTAAGCACGGGGATGAATGGAAGACGGCATTCAATACCCCTGAAGGGCATTTTGAGTACCTAGTGATGCCCTTTGGGCTCACTAATGCTCCTTCCGTCTTCCAGTCCTTCATGAATGACATTTTCAGGGATTTTGTGGACAAATTTCTGATTGTTTATTTGGATGATATCTTGATTTTTTCTAATGACTGGGACTCTCATGTGAAACATGTTCGAACTGTGTTCCAGATTTTGAGAGAGAATGCTCTGTATGTGAAGGGATCAAAGTGTCTTTTTGGCGTACAGAGGATCTCATTTCTGGGATTCATTTTGTCCCCATCTGTTATCGAAATGGACCCGGTCAAGGTTCAGGCCATCTGTGATTGGGTCCAACCTACTTCATTAAAGGCTCTTCAGAGATTTTTGGGTTTTGCCAATTTTTATCGTAAATTTATTGGTAATTTCTCGGTTATTGTTAAACCATTAACTGATTTGACCAGAAAAGGTTCTGATGTGGTGAATTGGCCTCTGGAGGCAGTCTCTGCGTTTCAGGAACTTAAGCAGAGATTCACTTCTGCTCCTGTTCTACGACAGCCTGATGTTTCTCTGCCATTTCAGGTGGAGGTTGATGCCTCTGAAATTGGGGCAGGTGCCGTTTTGTCCCAAAAAGATCCAGAGACCTCTAAAAGTAACCCTTGTGCCTTTTTCTCTCGAAAATTTTCTCCTACTGAACGTAATTATGACGTGGGTAATCGGGAGTTATTGGCCATGAAGTGGGCTTTTGAAGAGTGGAGACATTGGCTGGAGGGAGCCAAACATCAGGTGGTGGTCCTTACGGACCATAAGAATCTGGTCTATCTGGAATCTGCCAAGCGACTCAATCCTAGACAGGCCAGGTGGGCCTTGTTTTTCACACGTTTTAATTTTGTGGTTTCCTTTCTTCCTGGCACTAAGAATGTTAAGGCGGATGCCCTCTCGAGGAGTTTCCTTGCGGACTCTCCTGAGTTATCTGATCCTTCTGTTATTTTGAAAGAGGGTGTAGTTCTTTCCGCCATCTCGCCCAATTTGAGACTTGCTCTGGAGGGGTGTCAGGAGGATAGGCCCGAGTGCTGCCCTGTTGGAAAATTGTTTGTCCCGGACCAGTGGAAAAAGAGTGTGATGTCTGAGATTCATTGTTCCGCATTGGCTGGGCATCCCGGAATTTTTGGTACCAGAGACTTGGTTAGTCGGTCCTTTTGGTGGCCTACCTTGTCTCGTGATGTCAGGGAATTTGTGCAGTCCTGCGGGACTTGCTCTCGCTCCAAGCCTTGCTCTCGCTCTAGTGGTTTGTTGATGCCATTGCCTGTGCCCAAGAGACCATGGACCCATATCTCTATGGATTTCATTTCCGACCTTCCTGTTTCTCAGAGAATGACCACCATCTGGGTAATTTGTGATAGGTTTTCCAAAATGATACATCTTGTGCCATTACCTAAGTTGCCTTCCTCCTCTGAATTGGTGCCGTTGTTCCTTCAGCACGTGGTTCGTTTACACGGCATTCCTGAGAACATTGTGTCTGACAGAGGAGTCCAGTTTGTTTCCAGATTTTGGAGGACTTTTTGTTCTAAACTGGGTGTTCAATTGTCTTTCTCCTCGGCATTTCATCCTCAGACCAATGGTCAAACTGAGAGAACAAACCAGACATTGGAGACTTATCTTAGATGCTTTGTGTCTGCTGATCAGGATGACTGGGTCTCTTTTTTACCTTTGGCTGAGTTTGCTCTTAATAATAGGGCTAGCTCTGCCACTTTGATGTCTCCGTTTTCTGTAATTCTGGTTTCACCCTCGATTTTCTTCGGGACAGACGGAGGCTTCTGTCTGTCCAGGTGTTGACTCTGTTGTGGAGCGTATGCAACAGATTTGGGACCAGGTAGTGGAGAGGTTGTCCCTCTCTCAGGAGAAGGCCCAGCGGTTTGCTAACCGGCATAGGACTGATGGTCCTCGGTTTAAAGTGGGGGACTTGGTCTGGTTGTCCTCAAAGAATATTCCTATGAGAGTAGCATCTCCTAAATTTAAGCCTAGGTTCATTGGACCTTATAAGATCATTGAGATTCTTAATCCTGTTTCTTTTCGTTTGCTTCTTCCAGGGACATTTAAGATCCATAACGTGTTCCACAAGTCCTTGTTGAAGAGGTTTGTTGAGCCAGTGGTTCCTGCTGCTGTGCCTCCTGACCCTGTTTTGGTTGAGGGCAATCTGGAGTATGTGGTTGAGAAAATATTAGATTCTCGTTTTTCTAGACGGAAACTCCAGTATTTGGTTAAGTGGAGAGGTTATGGTCAGGAAGACAATTCTTGGGTGTTTGCTTCGGACATCCATGCTAGGAGAATCATCCGTGCGTATCATAGAACTCATCCTGACCGACCTGGTTGCTCAAATGAGGGTTCGGTGACCCCTCCTCAAGGGGGGGGTACTGTTGTGAATGGGTTTGAGATGAGTTCTGAGCAGAGACTCCCTCTGGTGGTTACAAGCGGTACTGGTCTGTTCAGTGAAGATTGTGAGGACTGGGAATCAGGTGTTACTGATTGGTCTTATATAAGGGAGTCACCTTCCCATCAGGGTTGCCGGTGACCAATTGTTCTGGTCTGAATCCTTTATTCCAGTTTCCCTTGTAGCCTGCTGTGTCGTGTCTGCATCTCCTGCTATCAGATAAGACATTTTCTTCTTTTGTGTTTGTGCTATATTTTTGCATTTTGTCCTGCACTTCTGTGGGGGCCTTCAGGGTCCCCTCCGGGGGCTTCTGCCCTCTCAGTTTTGTTCAGCCACTGATGTTTGTACTTTTGCTTTTTCCAGTTTTTTCAGTGGCTGCTGTTTTGATTTTGTTACACCAGAGAACTAATTTAGGTGGAAGAGGTCGTGTGATCTCAGGTATTTTTGAAATTAGTAGAGTTGGCGCTTTTCAGGGTTTTCTGGGATTGCAGTAAGTACCCTTCCTATCCTTTTCTATTTAGTTAGTTTGGGCCCAGCGTTTGCTCATATTATTTTCTTTCTGTGTCAGTATTTCATCTTGTCTAACCGCCATTACATGTTTGGGGGCTTTCTATTATCTTTGGGGTTCTGCTCCGGGGCAGATAGCTTTCCTATATCTATCTTTAGGTGTAGTTAGTTTCTCAGGCTGTGACGAGGCGTCTAGGACCAACGTAGGAACGCTCCATGGCTGCCTCTAGTTGTGGTGGTTAGTCAGGGTACTGCAATCTCATAGATTCCAACTGCTCTGGTGTATTTCCTTTTTTACCTGCACTCCTCAGCTACCGAAACATAACAGCGGTGTTTTTTTCTTCCTCCCCCCCGCTCCTCGGCTTCTCTTGCATTGTTGGGTCTGGTGTCTCTCATCTTCCTCTTGACAATACCCCATAGATTCTATATGGGGTTAAGGTCAGGTGAGCTTGCTGGCCAAACAAGCACAGTGATACTGTTGTTTTTAAACTAGGTATTGGTAATTTTGGCAGTGTGGACAGGTGCCAAGTCCTGCTGGAGAATGAAATTTCCATCTCCAAAAAGCTTGTCAGCAGAGGGAAGCATGAAGTGCTCTAAAATTTCCTGGTAGACGGCTGTACTGACTTTGGTCTTGATAAAACACAGTGCTGAAGGCAAATCTTTTAGAGGCTGCAAGAGACTTGAGATTGGGGCATAGATTCATCTTCCAGCAGTATATAATGTACTATATACTGCCAGAACTATGATGGAATGGCTTCGGTCATAGCATGTGTTTGAATGGCCTAGTCAAAGCCCAGACCTAAATCCAATTGAGAATCTGTGGCAATACTTGAAAATTAATGTTAACAGACACTCTCTATCCAATCTCACTGAGCTAGAGCTAGTTTGCAAAGGAGAATGGTCAAAATTTCAGCCTTTAGAAGTGCTAAGCTGGTAGAGATAACCCAAAAGTCTTGAAGCAGTAATTGCAGACGATGATAGTCATTCAAAGTATTGACTCATGGGCGCTGAATACAAATACATCTCACAATTGTCAGAATTACAGTACAGACCAAAAGTTTGGACACACCTTCTCATTTAAAGATTTTTCTGTATTTTCATGACTATGAAAATTGTACATTCACACTGAAGGCATCAAAACTATGAATTAACACATGTGGAATTATATACTTAACAAAAAAGTGTGAAACAACTGAAAATATGTCTTATATACTAGGTTCTTCAAAGTAGCCATCTTTCGCTTTAATGACTGCTTTGCACACTCTTGGAATTCTCTTGATGAGCTTCAAGAAGTAGTCACCGGAAATGGTCTTCCAACAATCTTGAAGGAGTTCCCAGAGATGCTTAGCACTTGTTGGCCCTTTTGCCTTCACTCTGCGGTCCAGATCACCCCAAACCATCTCGATTGGGTTCAGGTCTGGTGACTGTGGAGGCCAGGTCATCTGTCGTAGCACCCCATCACTCTCCTTCTTGTGTTTGGGGTCATTGTCCTATTGGAAAATAAATGATGGTGCAACTAAACGCAAACCGGATGGAATAGCATGCCGCTGCAAGATGCTGTGGTAGCAATGCTGCTCCAGTATGCCTTCAATTTTGAATAAATCCCCAACAGAGTCACCAGTAAAGCACCCCCACACCATCACACCTCCTCTTCCATGCTTCACGATGGGAACCAGGCATGTAGAGTCCATCCGTTCACCTTTTCTGCGTCGCACAAAGACACGGTGGTTGGAACCAAAGATCTCAAATTTGGACTCATCAGACCAAAGCACAGATTTCCACTGGTCTAATGTCCATTCCTTGTGTTCTTTAGCACAAACATGTCTCTTCTGCTTGTTGCCTGTCCTTAGCAGTGGTTTCCTAGCAGCTATTTTACCATGAAGGCCTGCTGCACAAAGTCTCCTCTTAACAGTTGTTAATAAATCCAAGAAAAACCAATTGTATACAACTAAAAAGTCACGCACACAATAAATATAAATCCTCCAGACGAAATTGTGCATAAAAGACAATAATAATAAAATTAAATATTTGATAAAGATCTTTTATTAGAATAATAAAGCAAATAACAACAATAATAATGAAGTAATATTCAGCTGAATAAAAACAGACAGAATGGGAATGGAGTATAATGATAATCTTGCCAGGAATATAAATCAAAGAAAGCACCAAATATATCATAAAATAAAATAAAATAACGGCACCATGAACTTATACACACCAAATATTTGAATAATATATATTACACCTAAAATGATAAAGTGCTAAAAAATATATATAATAATGAATATGCTAAAATGCACCACCAATACTAAATGATTACAAAAGTGCTTATGTGCAAAAAAAATTATGTCAATCCATAACAATTCATGCTCAAGTGCAACATTGTAAAAAAATAATATAAAAAAATAAATATAGTGCATATATATATCAAACTTATGCCACAAACAAACTATGTGCAAAATTACATGTAAAAATAAAGTGCTATTTTGCAAAAGTTGTTTATGACCACCAATATAAATAACTTAAAGTGTCACAGTGCTAAAATAAAGTGAATAACCAATAAAAGCAAAAAATGTGGAATCAAGTAATGCTATGTGCACAGCACAATGGGAAAAAGTGCTGCAGTGCTAAAAGTGACACAGTGCTATAACGATCCTAAATGCAGCTCTGCTGTAACCACAGGAGGATGAATTAAGGTGATGCAGTGCTAACTCGATAAATACTGGCACAGAAATAATGTAATCAATGTGTTAATAAGAACTCCACATACCAGACTGCCTGCTGTCTCCCTACGCGCGTTTTGGCTACTCGGGCCTTCTTCGTGTACCACGCCCCCGGAAGAAGCATATTCATTATTATATATTTTTTTTAGCATTTTATCATTTTAGGTGTAATATATATTATTCAAATATTTGGTGTGTATAAGTTCATGGTGCTGTAATTTTATTTTATGATATATTTGGTGCTTTCTTTGATTTATATTCCTGGCAAGATTATCATTATACTCCATTCCCATTCTGTCTGTTTTTATTCAGCTGAATATTACTTCATTATTATTGTTGTTATTTGCTTTATTATTCTAATAAAAGATCTTTATCAAATATTTAATTTTATTATTATTGTCTTTTAAGCACAATTATCTTAACAGTTGTTGTAGAGATGTGTGTGCTGCTAGAACTCTGTGTGGCATTGACTCTGTGAGCAATGAGCCCAATGTAAGTCTATGGGAAATTCGAGCATTTTTCCGGCGGCCCACCCGGTGGTCTGCAGAGGGACTAGAAATTGCGGAAATCGATGGGAACAGTGCTCAAATGACATGGGAACAGCATGGTGAAGACCCCTGGAAGCATTTCTGACTCCCAGGTGACTGCTGTGAACAATGTTGTCAGAGTCTTATGCCACTTTTACAGACTCACAATAAAAACAATTAAAAACGAAACCAAAATGGATTTTCCTGGGAAATATGTTAAAAAACATCCTTTCTAGGGTAATGGCTGGTATAAAAGGCAAAATAAATAACCAAAAACAAAAATGCTCCTCCACACCTTGGGCTATGTTCACAAATAGTGTTTTTTAACTTTAGAATTGCTTTCAACCAAGACAAATGCATTCACTGGGAAATGTCAATGTAACATTTTACAACCTTATCTGGCCATGTGGTGTGTAACACATCATCAGACACATCCTGTTTCATTTATGAAGGAGGGACTCAGAAAGTCACAAAGCCTATTTTTATAGGGCCATCAGGTGGCCTTTACTATTCTTAAAGGGCCAGCAGTCGGCCCTCACTATTCTTAGAGAGCTATCAGCCGGCTATCCTTTGCTGTTCCCATTATTAAACAGTGGGTCTCCTACACTGTTATTGCATATACAATGAGCGGCAGGGCTGACCAAAATTTGGATGTACCATAAAAACCCCTTTGAAGAGACGTATAGGAGAACCTCCTTAAAACAATGTTATCATTATTAGGAAGTGGGTCTCCCAAACTGTTTGCCTATGCAGTGAATGCAAGAGCTGCCAAAAATTTGGACGCACCCCAATACCCCTTTGAAGAAACATACAGGAGGGCCTCCTGAAAACAATGTTCCCATTATTAGGAAGTGGGTCTCCCATACTGTTTGACAATGCAGTGAATTGCAAGGGCTGCCAAAAATTTGGAGGCACTCCAATGCCCTTTGAAGAGATATAGATGAGGGCCTCCTGAAAACAATGTTCCCGTTATTAGGAAGTGGACCTCCCATACTGTTTGCCTATGCAGCGAAGCAAGGGCTGCCAAAAATTTGGAGGCACTCCAGTGCCCCTTGGAAGAGACGCAGAGTTGGGCCTCATACAAAAAAGTTCCCATTAGAAAGGAGCGGGTCTCCTATACTTGTAATGCCCATGCACTAAGTGTATGGGCTGACAAACATTTACCCCTGGGGGGTATACATAACAATTTTTTTACAGGCATCATAAGCACCCTTTAAAAAAATTATGTGGGTATTGTTGCATCATGGACCATGGTCACCCTGGTGATATAGTGATGGAGGATGAGGAGAAGGAGGAGGACAACAGCAAATAGCTAAAATCAGGAAGCATATACCCATGTGTGTGTGTGAAGAGATGCATGGAAATAGACCTCCCCAAAAAAGACACTGGATTTGAGTTTATGCTACGCTGCTATCATTTGGTGGTGTGGAGGAGTCTGGCCCAATCCAGCCCTTGTTCATTTTTATATGAGTCAGCCTGTCAGCATTTTCAGTTGACAGGCGGATGTGCTTATCAGTTATAATTCCACCAGCGGCACTAAAAACTCACTCCGACAAAATGGTAGCGGCAGGGCAGGCCAGGACCTCCAAGGCGTAAAGAGCCATGAAAGCCATGTATCCAGCCTGCATACCCAATAATTATAATTTACAGAGGAATCATGGAGGACGTTGGTACTCCCTCAGCATCTTCCCAAACTTTGCACGCCTTGTGAGAGTACCCCACGCCTCAGGGCCTGTGCTATATAAGGGTCTGAAAAAACTCTCTCAGAACATTGACAGTGTTCCCTCCCCTACCTCTGCTGGATTGGAGTTGAGTCTCTCACCTGTACTCCTTGGTTGTCCAACTAACTGTGACCTCTGCCGCCAGCATTTTCAGATGGGAATTTTTTTATTAATTCCGCAACAAGGGCCTTCTGGTATTGCCCCATTTAATAAGAGATAGAATAAGAGATAGAAAGTTATCCTTGTAGCATGGGTCTAGAAGTGTCACCAATCAGTAATTAATGTCACCCAATATTTTGAGAACACGAGGGTCACAGGAAAGGTAGCGTAACATACACTCTGCCATGCGTGCTAGACTGCTAACATGCAAGACTTCCGTGTCCTCACCAAGAGGACGACTGACCATGCTCTCCTCCTCCATGTCCTCGGGCCATCCATGCTGAACAGACAGTATGACAGATGTGCTTGTAGTACCGTCAATAGAGCATTAAACTAACTCCTGTTCTTCCTCCTCCTCCATCCCCTCCTCTTCCTATTGTCACCCAATCCATGTTGGGATGAGAAGAGGCTGGGCTGTGTGCAATCACCCTGTATGGTTCCTTGCTCCATCTCATAGTGCTCTGCCTGCAATGCATCCACTTTGATTGTGAGCGGAGAGCGTTTCAGAACACAGAGAAGCGGGATGGTGATGCTAACTATGGCATCATCGCCGCTCATCATCTTGGTGGAGTCCACAAAGTTTTGTAGGATGGTACATATGTCTGACATCCATGTTCACTCCTGAGGTCTTATGTGTTGAGTCTGAACTGAATACCGATGTCCTTGTTTATGCTGCTAGTCAACATCTCTCCTCCTCTGCTCACAAATCCTTCCCAACATCTGCAGTGTAGAGTTCCAATGCTTGGGGACATCAAACACTAGTTGGTGAGCCAGAGGCTGCAAACGCTGCTGAAGCACGGCAAAGGCGGCTGAAGCTGTTGCTGACTTTCTAAAATGGGCATACAGGTGGTGTACTTTGACAAGCAGATCCAGTTGCTCCGGGTAGGTTTTGAGAAACCACTGAACTACAAGGTTAAGCACATGGGCTAGGCATGGTATGTGTGTGAGCTCGCTTCGCCTCAGAGCTGCCACCAGGTTTCCTCTATTGTCACACACGATCATGTCTGGCTGCAGGTTCAGCGGTGTCAGCCAGAGATCAGCCTGCTCTTTCAGAGCTGTCCACAACTCTTCAACATTGTGTGGTTTGTCACCTAAGCATATATTAGCTTCAGCACAGCCTGTTGCTGCTTGGTTGAGGCAGTGCTGCAGTGCTTCCAGCTTGTGATTGATGTGGTCATTTCGGAGATGGAGGCTGAAGAGCAGGAGGAGGTGCAGGAGCTGTAGACTGTGGGGGCAAACCTGATTGACCTAGGGCCCGCAATCCTCAGTGTCGGGAGGATGTGTTACATCCCAAGGTTCGACTGGGTCCTGATTTCCACTATGTTATCCAGTGTGCCGTCAGCGAAATGTACCAGCCCTGCCCACAAGCACTTGTCTATGTGTCTGTGATTAGGTGGACTTTCCCAGTAACTGCATTGTTGAGGGCAAGGCAAATGATGTGGGACACGTGCTTGTGTAATGCAGGGATGGCACATTGGGAGAAATAGTGGCAGCTGGGGACCGAATACCGAGGGACGGCCGCTGCCATCAGGTTGCGGAAAGGCAAAATTTTGAGCTCAAGGAGTCACGAAATGTGTGAATTTAGTAGTGTGGAAAGTGAGGCATTTGCTGCTTGTTTGCGATTGCATTCCAAGGACTGCGGTATGGACAACTGAACGCTGCGCTGGGACAAGGACATGGACGTACTTGCTGATGGTGCTAGCTGAGTAGTGTGCAATGACAGGTACAGGGCAGGAGGCATCTTTGCATGCACCATGGACAGGGGTTTGGCTTGCATGCACAACAGCGAAAGAAGCAGTGGTGTCACCTGCAGACACTGTTCCTGGACCCTGGGGTTTGGCACACAAAGTTGGGTGCTTTGCTGCCATGTGCCTGCTCATGCTGGTGGTGGTCAGGCTGGTAATTTTGCTGCCCCTGCTGATGCTGGCCTGGCAGATGGTGCAAATGGCCATTTTGGGGTTATCAGCAGAGTCTTTAAAAAACAACCAGACTCAGGAAGACCTAACAGTTGTACTTGCAACTTCTGTCGTGTTGGTGCTATGGGGAACGGTTGCCCGCCTTCTGTCTGCAGCCACCACACTGCTTCTTCCTGCCTGTTGGGATGCTATGCCTCCCTCCCCGTGGGCTGCTGTCTTTGCTCTGCATGTCCTCCTGCCAGGTTGGGTCAGTTACTATATCATCAATCACCTCGTCTTCCACTTCCACATCCTGGTCCTCCTCCTGACTTTCTGGCATTTGTGTCTCATTATCATGCACCTTTTGTGACACTTTCCCACCATCGCCTTCGTGTGACTGTGGCTGCTCAAGTATTTGGGCATCGCTACATGCGATCTCCCTTTGCCCCACTTCAAATGGACTGGGAGAGAGGCCCAAATCTATAAATGGAAAAGTGATCAGCTCTTCGAAGTGTCCAAGTGTGGGATCAGTTGTCTCTGGGTACTCGACATGGCAGGAGGACGGTGGATCAGGGTGAGGAATATGCGGTCCAGACTCACAGCTACTGAGACTTGACCGTGTGGAAGACAGGGTGGTGGTGGTAGTGGCAAAGTGACTGGAAGCATTATCCGCTTTCCAACCAACAGCCTTTTGACACAGCTCTGGATTCAATAGTAGTGTGCTGCTGCGGTCTCCTAGTAATTGGTACAAGAAGGTCGGGCGAGAAGATGTGGGTGTTAGTTGTGGCACAATTCCAGCTTGCCCAAGGCCTCAGCCTCAGCCTCTGCATGCACCATCACCATCACGTCCAGTTCACTGTTCCTTGCCACACGCCTTGCCCATTTTAAATCGAGGACAATATTTTCCACATTCACTACAAATGGCTGAATTTGGAGCAAACTTATATGTGATCCGTATGATGGAAAACTGCCGTTTTAAATAGCTGGCCTGTAGGTAACTATTTTTAACAGCAAACTAGTGTCTGTCAATAACTGCGTTAACACACTGCAACAAAATTTAAATGGAGGCCATAAATGGCAGAATTTTGAGCGCACTTATATGTGATCCATGTGTGGGACAAACCACAGTTTTAATTAGATGGATATTTAGCCCTGTAATTTGGAAAGGATCTGACTGTATTCTGCAGAGCCAACAAGCAAATGGCGCAGAAAAACGATGTTCTTTGGATTGCTTTTAAAGCAAACAATAAAGATTATGATAAAAACAAAAATATTCCTGGCCCCTGATGCCTGGGGCTATGTCTAGAACTATCTATGAAAGCAGCAGCAGCAGCAGCAGACAGAACTGGAATGGACCCTATTTGCATATGCACTGCAGTCTGCCACATACAGTGCCTGCCTGCCTAGCACTGATATCTATGCAGCTGGATTAGTCCTCAGAAGGACTTTTAGTTGAGATGGATATATGTATAATATATGGTATACATACACGAAGTAAGAACCAAGCAAATCTCTCCCTAGCTCAGCAGCAGCTCTCCCTACACTGCCTGATTACAGAGTAGACTGTGACGAGCATGGCGGTGCCAGGTCTGATATAGACCTGATGATGCTGTGCAGCCTGCCACTCACTGTAATACCAAATCCAACATGGCTGCAGCATTACAGTGTGTGGCACACAATCCCACACATGCAGGGCGAGGACCCGAGCCCTAGCCGAGGAACCCCAGAAATACTCGGTGAGCTCCAAGCATCTCAAGCCGTGAGATGCTCAGGCGAGTACCGAGTAGTGGCGAGCATGCTCGCTCATCACTACTACTGAACATGCATATTCTTAATATGAAGATATTCAACTGTCCAAAGATACTTTAGTTAATGACTATATGTTGCTTTGAGGGTGCAATCATACTTTCCACATGTTGCAAGTCCTGAAGGCATGTTCCTTTTGTAGGTGATATGAGTAGATCATTAAACACAGAACACATTGTACAGAAGACCCGGGTCAGAAAAGTTTGCGTCTATGGTGAAAATGATACATACTGTAGTTTATCAGCTAAATTGCAGTGCTGTAAGAACGAGTACAATATAATAGCTGTGTATATGTTTAATAGCACAAGGCAATATTGATGTTTCGATATATCACATGCATAGGGGATAGATGAATATTGACGATAGTGACAGAGCAGTGAAATGGAAGTATCTAATATTTATTCGTATCTCAAGGGGTAAGTCTAACCAAGCAGAACAATGAACCAGAGGCAACATACTATGAATGAATTGCAATACATTTGTCTAATTTTTCCTTCATATTGATTCTCAATGTATCTATAATGTGTAAGAATTTCATTGCTTCTTCCAAGCAACATAAAGGAGAGAACGAAACATTAAACACATAAATTATACAGAATATTTTCTTAATACATTTTCTGAGTTTAAAAACAAAGTTACATTTATAAAGAGCACAGAAAAATACATAATGGATTTATGGATGTGTTGTCTGGTATTATGTGGAGAGAGCAATACACAGAGCGGCTGGTTAATGTTTCTTTCCCACATGTCCTTTAAAGAATCTGGGCAAATAGAACACTGCTAGCACTTAATGTGTCTTGTTAAAATATTATTTATTGGTGGTTTCTTTATAGATCTGCTATTATAATTTATGTCACATCAGATGAACAAAGTTAAGCCATTTGTTCAAGTTATGGAAGAAATTGGTTTGGAGATGTGACAACTTCTTACATTACACACAGATAACTGATAAGAAATAATGAAGACGGTAGGTCTACCATAAATAGGATTATCAATTTTAATCAAAATGCTTTCAGTTCTACAGTAAAAATATTATAGAAAAGGTTTTTAGAGCTGAAGGAACATGGTATGTAATATCCGAGGAGGTGGAAAGATGACTCTTGTATGGCTGGGCATAGGTACAGTACACTGAAATAGCAAGTCTTCCTTTGAAACAGAAAATGGTATGAAATGAACTAAGGAATGTTTTATTAGATCCAGTAGGTGATTACAGATGTAAGGTTCCATGTTTCGACCATTTATGATCTTTATCAAGGTTATCTAGATACGAGTAATAAGACAACAACTGAACTTGTGGCCGTGTACAACGTCAAACAAAATATTTACATATACATTTATACAATTATGCACAGAAAAATATGCCAAAAAAATTATGAAGGTTATAGCAGAGAATTAATGAGGTTTGATTGAATATATTTTTAAGAACATATAATTTTCATTATGTTTATGTGGGAGATATCTCTGAGATCATAAGTACTAAACATACAGGTGTAAGGAAAAGTCCTGTAAAGAAAGTATATCAATCAATGTAAAAGAGAGTGGAGTATGAAATATGAGAAGTTAATGTAAAATAAATTATATAAGTCATGGGGAGTTTAAGTAATAAACGGTTGCTAGTGGCATGAAGAGGGGTAATAGGATTCATGTAAAAGGTTGGAAGAGGCATGAGGAATGGTGCTGAGAATATTTTAAAGGGAATCTGTCACCCTAAATTTGCGGGATATTTAAATGATGGCAGTCAGGTCAGAAGGGCGGTATTTGGGGTACTTGCCTTAACATGTTGTTCGCCGCTGTCTCCATTATTTCTGGGAATTGTAGTTGTTGCCCTCCATATAATGCGCCTGCACATTGCAATCTTTAATTGCGCACGCGCAGTATGCTTTGCCCGCAGATTGCAATGCGCAGGCGCGTTATGTGGAGGGCGACGACTACAATTCCCAGAAATAATGGAGACAGTGGCGAACAACATGTTAAGGCAAGTACCCAAAACACCGCCCATCTGACCTGACTGCCATCATTTAAATATCCCGCCAATTTAGGGTGACAGATTCCCTTTAAGTAGTATTAGTAGACATAGAGAAGTAGCAGTAGTAGTGGCAGACATGGAGGAGAATGGAGGGATTGTGGCAGGGAAGACAGTATCTGTACGTAGAGAGGTCGCATCTATGGACAAAGCAGAGCTAGTTGCACTGATGCAAAGATTCTGGGTCAGGAAATGGTGCCTTATATATAAACTTGGCAGCACTAAGTTCACATCATGGTAACACTGTAAGTGAGGTGTCCCGGTCTAGGGAATACCTACTGCATTTGCACCCATGATGATGGGTGGAAAAGACAGAGAAGGCTGATTACAACAGGGACATACGCAGTAGATACATAGTGACAAAGTACTGTATATAGAGAACAAGAGAAACATGGACCGAATATAAACTTACAGACGGTTTCCAAAAGCTGATGGCCATGGCAGTCCCCCAGTACCAGTTGCCCAGTTGCCATTCGTTTTCTAAGAAATATGTGCAAGCGCTACACCAGCATGTCACAGACAACATCACTCGTTCCTTGACTAAATCTATGTTTGCTAGGATGCATTTCGCCACAGACATTTGGACGAGTAAGCATGGCCAAGGGCGTTACATCTCGCTGACTGGGCACTGGGTGACTCTAGTGGCTGTGAGGGCTTGCAGGATAAACCTCTATATTTCACACTTCCTCCACTGCTTCTGCCTCCTCCTATACCACCTCTAGGGCATCCAACTGCTCCCTCAAACTCTGCCTTAATGAGACACGCATTCCAGCAGTGCAGAGCGAATCCCCACCACCTCTGTACTGTGCAGTCAGAGCACATCACAATCAGGCAGTGTTAAAATCGATATGCCTTGGTGATCACAATCATATTGCTGAAGAGTTGTGGACAGCTCTCCAGTCCGTGTTAGAGCAATGGCTGTCTCCACTGAAACGGCATCCAGGGAAGGTTGTGTCCTCAGCTGTAGATCTCTGCAGTTCATCCAGAGAGATCATGGGCCTCTTTGCTGCATCTCTGATCAGTCTTCTCCTTGTCTGAGATGAAAATTTAGAGGGATGGCCGGGTCTTGGTAGATTTGCAGTGGTATGATACTCCTTCCATTTCAATATGATCACTTGCACAGTGCTCCTTGGGATGTTTAAAGTTTTGGAAATCATTTTGTATCCAAATCCGGCTTTAAACTTCTCCACAACAGCATCACGGACCTGCCTGTTGTATTCCTTGGTCTTCATGAAGCTCTCTGTGCTTCAAACAGAACCCTGAGACTATCACAGAGCAGGTGCATTTATATGGAGACTTGATTACACACAGGTGGATTATACTTATCATCATTAGTCATTTAGGACAACATTGGATCATTCAGAGATCCACAATGAACTTCTGGAGTGAGTTTGGTGCACTGAAAGTAAAGGGGCTGAATTATATTGCATGCCCCACTTTTCAGTTTTTGTATTTCCACAAAAATGTAAAAAAAATAAATTTTGTTCAACTTCACAATTGTGTCCCACTTGTTGATTCTTTGCCAAAAATTAAAATTTGGTATCTTTATGTTTGAAGCATGATATGTGGGAAAAGGTTGAAAAGTTCCAGGGAGCCGAATACTTTTGCAAGGCACTGTACATGATAAATAAAGACACAGCCATAATAAAGTCCTTTATTTGAAATAATCACACAGACTCCAGTATTGAATCTTTAATTAATCATACATACTGAACGCCTAATATCCGACTCCTTCGTCTCCTGCAACAAAAATAAAATAATAAATCGACATATAATACTCCCAGTCCGATGTAGTCCATTTACCGAGTGTCCCACGACGATCTCATGTGTAGAACAGTCACATCGGGAGATGTGACTGCTCTACCCGGTCTCCGGTGATACACTGACATGAGGTAATCCCTCCTGTAGTGTATCACTGCACTGCCGTGAGAGTTCACCGGAGTTCATCACTCCGGTGCTCTGACTTACGGCATTACCGTTGTGTGACAACTTTCCACGCCGCCTTGCTGCAAGTGACAGCATGGAGCTGATCAGCTGATACACTGCGGGAGCGATTAGCTCCTGTCAATGTATCGCTGGGGGCCGGGTAGAGCGGTCACATCCCCCGATGTGACTTCTACACGTAAGATCCCTGTGGGACAATCTGGATTACCTGGACTATGGCGGGCAGGGAGCATATGTTGGTTTATTATTTTACACTATTTCTAGGAGATGAGGGCGTCAGGAATTTGGTGTGAGTTGAGTCTAATGAAGGTTTTTATTTTTATGTGAACATGTATTGCAGCGTCCCAGACTAACTGTGGACAGGGATTACTCACTTGGCTGGTCACTGAGGCATAAGCTGGGACACTCAGGGTTAAACAAAATCCATTTGGTTTATTGGTAACAGCTAGTGTTGAGCATTCCGATACCGCAAGTATCGGGTATCGGCCGATATTCGCGTTATCGGAATTCCGATACTTAATTCCGATACTTTTTCAATATCGTATACCGGAATCGGAAGTTCCCATAATTCTTTGAGAGGCAATGTGATTTTAGTCAGCCAATGAGGAATCCTACGAAGTGTGGGCACATCCTGTAATGATGCGGTCATCTTAACTAATGGCATGGCTGTGATTGGCTGCTGAAATGATGTCAGAATGCACTATAAAAGGCGCCGCAGCCATTTTAGCGTCACTGTGCTGTGAACTCAGTTAGGGACAGAACGCTGCTGTGCTGACTCTGAGGGACAGTTAGATATTGCGATTTTGTGTACTACTGTGCTTGAGGCAGGCTAGTTTACCAACCGCTGTGTAAAGCTTCATTTTGCCAGTGTTGTTTTAACAGCTCTGTGCAAGGTGTGTGTGTGACAGTGCAGGTGACGCTGCAGTTTGCTCTGCATCCACCGCTGTTTGTAGGCATCTGCACGTGTCACTTTTTTTTTTTTTTTTTTTTTATTTTATTTAGTGGAATTGGTGCAGCTCCATTATATTAGAAAAAAATCAAATCTATTAGTGTGACGCGCTTCCATCCGTATACAATACATTGGTTGCAAACACTATAGAAGTACAGAAAGGAGCTTATCACAGATTGTGGACAGTTGTGTTTCAGTGTTCACTTCAGTCTGTGTTTTTTACTTTTTTGAGTGCAGATCACGCTCCAGTTACTTGTTCAAGCACTGCTGCTTGTACTCTGCTGAGCGTGTCTCAGTGGCTCATCCTTTTCATTTATCTCCAATTGGTTCTGCTACATTCCATTTAAAATAAATCTAATCTATTAGTGTGACGCGCTTCCATCCGTATACAATACATTGGTTGCAAACACTATAGAAGTACAGAAAGGAGCTTTTCACAGATTGTGGACAGTTGTGTTTCAGTGTTCACTTCAGTCTGTGTTTTTTACTTTTTTGAGTGCAGATCACGCTCCAGTTACTTGTTCAAGCACTGCTGCTTGTACTCTGCTGAGCGTGTCTCAGTGGCTCATCCTTTTCATTTATCTCCAATTGGTTCTGCTACATTCCATTTAAAATAAATCTAATCTATTAGTGTGACGCGCTTCCATCCGTATACAATACATTGGTTGCAAACACTATAGAAGTACAGAAAGGAGCTTTTCACAGATTGTGGACAGTTGTGTTTCAGTGTTCACTTCAGTCTGTGTTTTTTACTTTTTTGAGTGCAGATCACGCTCCAGTTACATGTTCAAGCACTGCTGCTTGTACTCTGCTGAGCGTGTCTCAGTGGCTCATCCTTTTCATTTATCTCCAATTGGTTCTGCTACATTCCATTTAAAATAAATCTAATCTATTAGTGTGACGCGCTTCCATCCGTATACAATACATTGGTTGCAAACACTATAGAAGTACAGAAAGGAGCTTTTCACAGATTGTGGACAGTTGTGTTTCAGTGTTCACTTCAGTCTGTGTTTTTTACTTTTTTGAGTGCAGATCACGCTCCAGTTACTTGTTCAAGCACTGCTGCTTGTACTCTGCTGAGCGTGTCTCAGTGGCTCATCCTTTTCATTTATCTCCAATTGGTTCTGCTACATTCCATTTAAAATAAATCTAATCTATTAGTGTGACGCGCTTCCATCCGTATACAATACATTGGTTGCAAACACTATAGAAGTACAGAAAGGAGCTTTTCACAGATTGTGGACAGTTGTGTTTCAGTGTTCACTTCAGTCTGTGTTTTTTACTTTTTTGAGTGCAGATCACGCTCCAGTTACTTGTTCAAGCACTGCTGCTTGTACTCTGCTGAGCGTGTCTCAGTGGCTCATCCTTTTCATTTATCTCCAATTGGTTCTGCTACATTCCATTTAAAATAAATCTAATCTATTAGTGTGACGCGCTTCCATCCGTATACAATACATTGGTTGCAAACAATATAGAAGTACACAAACGGGCCTTTCACAGCTACTGAACATGGGTTTTTAATTTTTAACTAAAATATGTATTTTTTCAAATGACACAAATATAAGTAATGTTGAAGAGGAATAGTCCTACATCCATTGTTTGCACAATATTACAGGTGTACATCATGTCCCTTAATCAACAATGTATTATTATATTTACTTGTATGCTTTTATTTAAAAGCCAAGAACACAGAAGGATAACCTTTGCACTGCAGCTGTTGTCAAAGTTCAACCCACATTATGCACTTCCAACATTGCAGCATTTGAGGCATGATGTGAGTTGGATTGGTCAAAGTTATGGAGTGAGAAGGTTCACCATCAGTACCCTATAGCATAAGTATGCTTTTGTGTTAGCATTTGTGTTAGACATGTGGATATCTGCCATAATATGTCACAATTATTTAGTTACAGATTTGTTACCAACACTAATCATTGAATGGTTTTAAATTTGACGTTTCACTTGTTTACAGCTTAGAAATATGGGTGTAGCCTGATATCTATGTGTAGCACTAGCCACTTTAACATGTCATGTTTTTTAAACATGTGTAGCTAGGTAGCAGTAATTTTTGCCGGACACACAGCAGGGGAACAGCAGGCGTTACTGAACCCCACTATCACTATAGCTTGTGTATTGGTCTGTGGACACGACACTTCTGAGCAGCAACTGGCAGTGTTGTAGCCCAGGGAGTATAGCTCAGGTGGTAGAAAGATGAACATAACAGGAGACATGGAAAACGTTGCCAACCAGTTAGTTAATCTGAAACCGGACAGGCAAATTCAGGCGAGATCCATGCCTAGTTCATTTTCAGAAAAGTAAGCCGTTCTACATTATCGTAGGATAGTCGCATGCAACGGTCTGTTAGTACACCACCTGCAGCAGTAAAGACGCGCTCCGATAATACACTGGCAGCAGATCAAGCCAGCACCTCCAATGCATACTGGCTAAGCTCTGGCCATGTATCCAGCTTAGAGACACAAAACTTGAATGGGGAAGAGCCATCTGAGAGTACACTGAGAGGGCAAGACATGTAGTCTGTAACCATCTTACGGAAATGTTGCCTCCTGCTGACTGGAGCCGTCTCGGATGGTGTAGACATTGGTGGCGCTGCCACAAAACTTCGACACATTTGGAACATACTGTTCTTGCCCTGTGCAGAGGCGCTGCTTGTGCTCCCTCTTGTTGCAGAGCTGTCTCCACTGCCTCGACGCACAGAGCTGCTTTGTAAATCAGTAGCAGCAGCAGTGCTCTCGGCTGGAATGGAGAACATTATGGATTGCACCAGTGTGTCTTGGTACTTCCGCATTTTACGCTCCCGGTTCAACGGTGTGATGAGGCTTTGTAAGTTGTCCCGGTAGCGAGGGTCTAGGAGGGTGTACACCCAATAATCAGACGTGGTGTGAATGTGTTCGATGCGGCGGTCGTTTCTCAGCCACTGCAGCATGAAATCAACCATGTGCTGCAGACTCCCAACTGGCCAAGAAACGTTGTCCCCTGCAAGAGGCGTCATCTCCGCCTGCTGTGCATCACCCCACCCTTGGTCTACATACTGACTAGAGCATTGTCTACCTCCCTCTGGAGCGATGTCTTCCTCCTCCATTGACTCCTCCTCATCCTCCTCACAAAGTCCTTCAAATACATATAAATTTACAAAATTTAAAACTCAAAATTAAAAACTTTGTATCATAATTCTGTAACATCAGTTTATGGAAACACAATACCATTACAAAAGGATAGACAAAAAATGTACATTATGTGCTTTGTAAATACATTAAAAGTTTGTAATGGTTATGAAAATATAGACAGCGACTCTGGATGTTCAATTGTTGATACAGCATGGTACTTTGAAAGTCCTCCAGCCCTTTGTGAGGAACCACGTTGCGCTGACTGTCCAGAAGGTGATGGAATTTGTGACTCCTCATCCTCCACCTCTTCCAAAACCTCATGCCTTAGTGCTTGCAGTGTTTTTTGAAGCAGGCAGATAAGGGGGACAGTCAGGCTGACTAGTGCATCATCTGCACTCGCCATCCGCGTTGACTCATCAAACGCACGCAAAACGTGGCAGATATCCTTCATAGAGTTATTCGCCACTCATTACACTGGCAGTGGCTGCCCATTCATTATAGGATCCAATTCTAATTACTGGTTCTCACCAACAAAGCTCTCCACAGCGCAGCACCCCCCTACATCTCCTCCCTTATTTATATTTATCGGCCTAACCGACTGCTGCACTCTGCAAACGACCTTCGACTAACCTCTGCACTAATCCGTACCTCCCACTCCCAACTCCAAGACTTCACCCGCGCTGCGCCAATCCTCTGGAATGCTCTACCCCAAGAAATTAGGACTATCCGCAATTTGGATGGTTTCAGGCGCTCCCTCAAAACACATTTGTTCACAGTGGCCTATCACATTCACTAATCAAAGTCATTCTATGTGTAATTCTGTGTGTGTAGCCCATTCACTATCTCCATGCATCCCTCACTTCCTTAAAATGGCTGGACCATCATTGTAAAAACACCATTGTATATAAACACCTGTACTTTGTATCTCCCCCACCTCATTGTAGATTGTAAGCTTTCACCAGCAGGGGCGGCTGATTTTGCTTTAATTATTGTATTGTTAACGTTGTTACTTATGACTCGTGTTTTGAAACTGTTAAACTGTAAAGCACTGCGGAATATTATGGCGCTATATAAATAAATAATATTATTATTCTTATTATAGAGGCCCACTCAGTAGTGGTGAAGTGTGAACGGCGCAAATTGCGAGTTGACTGCGCCTGATGCAGCTGATACTCCATTACTGTTGGCTGCTGCTCACACAACCGCTCCAACATATGTAACGAGGAATTCCACCTGGTGGGTACGTCACATATGATGCGATGTTCATGAAGGTGAAATCTGCGTTGCAGAGCTGCAATCAGCGATCTGGCCATGCTGGAACGTCGCAAGTGAGCGCACTCTAGGCGGACCTTGTGCAGCAGTGCATCAAGATCCGGATAGTCCCTCAAAAAACTCTGCACGACCAAGTTGAGCACATATGACAGACATGGTATGTGAGTGAGGTTGCCAAGGCCCAGAGCTGACACCAGATTTCGGCCATTGTCACACACTACCAAGCCTGCCTGTAGATTCTCTTCCAAAAACCACACGTCGCTCTCCTGCTTTATGGCATTACAGAGCTCCTGCGCTGTGTGGCTAAGATTCCCCATGGAAATTTATTTCAGGATGGCCTGTTGACATTTGGACACGGCTGTGCTCATATCGGTCGCAACAGGTAAACGTTCACGGGTCCATGTGGAGGTAGACCGTGACGGCTCCTGCAGCGATGATTCTGAGGAACTGGAATAGGAGGAGGAATCAATGTGTACAGACTTGATTCCTGCAATCCTTGGAGTTGGCAGAACACGTACAGCGCCACTCGCAAGATCAGTACCCGGCTGCACAACATTGACCCAATGGGCAGTGAGGGAAAGGTATTGTCCCTGGCCATGGGTGTTAGAACCCTCTTGTTAGGTTTTGTTTCAGTTTGCTGGTCACATGACCTTTTTTCCCTATTTAGTCTGGCTCCGCCCTTCTGGCTTTGCTTGACTTCATTGTATTATCTACTGTTAAGCTAGCCGGGTGCTTAGGTGCCTTAATCTGTCAGTTTTGCTTGATGTTAGGATCACAAAGTATTTATTTTTCTGTTTAATTATCCATGCTACAATTTATGTTAGGAGGTGTCCACCTTTTCTCACAGTCCCTAGATCTTGTAGGGATTACTCCCTCGCAACTATAGGTCTTCGTTCACACTAGATGAGGACTTTAGCGGGTCTGGTCGCAGGATCAGGTTCCCCGTTACATCGTAGGGATTCAGCTTAGTTTATTGTAGGGACAGAATTCCCTTCTTTCCTTACTGGTTGTAGCAGATCATAACAATGGGTACTGGTCCACGCATCGGTGGTCAGGTGGACCTTGCTACTGAGGGCTTTTAGTAGCGCATGTTTAATTTTTCCCTCAACATGCTTTTGCAGACCAGGGACGGCTTGCCTGCTGAAATGAAATCGGCTTGGCACATTGTATTGTGGGATTGACAATGATATTCAGTTACGGAAACTGTCTGTCTCCACCAGCCTGAATCACAGCATTTCAAGGGACAGGAGTTTTGCAATGCCAGCATTCAGAGCCTGTGCTCGTGCATGGTTTGCGGAGTATGGCCGTCTTTTATCCCATGCCTGTGCTACCGATGGCTGTTTTGTGGCCTGGGAGTGTGAGGATGACAGGGAACTTGCTGCTGTGTGTGGAATAACAGTTTGTCTCTGGACAACAGTGGCCGAGGTTCTTCCATGGCGATCCTGTGAGGAAGCATAACCAGCTGTGTGTGAGCTCGATGAAGAGGCTTCAACACAACCTGAAGATGTAGGTGCTGCTGTAGGTTGGCCTACATCTCTAGTGTGTCTTTGTAACTCAACTACGTGCTTTGTCCGCACATGTTTCCACATATTTGTGGTATTGAGGTGACTGACACTTTTAGCTATTTTTAATTTTTAATTACACAGCTTGCATTTCACATAGCAAATATCATGTGCAAGTGTGTGAAAAAAGGACCACGCAGTGCAAGTCCTGGGAGCGCACGTTTTGACTTTTGGAAGACAACTGCTCCGAACAGGTGCCAAACTGGAGGCTACAGGCAACCGAGTCTGCAGCCTAACTCTCCCTCCTGTTTGTACCGTTGGGGCAATGTCTTCCTCTATCTTCCTTCTATCACTAACCATTTCTCTAGGCCTCTCCCAGCTTTCAACCAAAGTACTGGTTCTCACCCACAAAGCTCTCCACAGTGCAGCACCCCTCCTACATCTCCTCCCTCATTTCTATCTATCGGCCTAACCGACTGCTGCGCTCTGCAAACGACTTTCGACTAACCTCTGCACTAATACGTACCTCCCACTCCCGACTCCAAGACTTCTCCTGCTCTACGCCAATCCTCTGGAATGCTGTACCCCAAGAAATTAGGACTATCCACAATTTGCATGGTTTCAGGCGCTCCCTCAAAACACATTTGTTCAGAGCGGCCTATCACATTCACTAATCAAAGTCATTCTATGTATTCTGTGTAAGTGTGTGTGTGTCTCTAGCCCATTCACTATCTCCATCCCTCAGTCCCTTAAGATGGCTGGAACATCATTGTAAATGCACCATTGTATATAAACACCTATACTTTGTATCTCCCCCATCTCATTGTACATTGTAAGCTGTCACGAGCAGGGGCGACTTATTTAGCTTAAATTATTGTATTGTTAACGTTGTTACTTATGACTTGTGTTCTGAAACGGCTAAACTGTAAAGCGCTGCGGAATATGATGGCGCTATATAAATAAATATTATTATTATTCCTCTGAGCTGCTCCCACCACCTTCCTGTTCCTCATGCCATGTTGGGTCTTGGACCTCATCATCTCCACTACCCTCTTCCAACACCTGCTGTTGGGTGGTCTGGCCAGCACCATGCTCAACAGAAACTGGCACCTGGGTCTCATCATCATCAGATGCGTTCTGCGGTGTGCTGACCATCGGCACTGTCTCACCCGCCTCTTCAGATTCAGAGAGACACAGCTGTTGCGCATCACTGCATACTCCCTCTTCACATTACAGAATGCTGCTTGGCTGGGCCCCTGTTTGCAAGCCAATAGATTCTGAGAACAGAAGCAGACACTCAGCTGGCTCCTGTACAGAACTCTCTGACTGCCTGGGCAATTTGCCAGGCGGTGAAGAGACAGATGGTTGCCCAACAGTGCTGTGGTCCTGAGAGGAGGTGGAAGCAATTGAAGTCGATGCATTGGCTGACATCCAAACAACAACGGCTTCAATTTGTTCTTCCCGCAGCAGGGGGTACTCCGAGCTCCTACAAAAGTGCGCATAAAGGAACGCTCACGGGGAAAACTGGTGGATGCTGTGTCACTGGGGGCCGCAGCAGCCACAGAATCCCCACGTCCTCTCCCTGAAGAAACTCCACGACCACGTGCCTTAATCCCTGCCTTCTTCATCTTGGTAGATTGATAAAGAAACTCTGAAAAGTTATAAGGTCTAAGTGTGGTTATTCCGCAGAGACTGCAGTGAACACTGCACACAACTGTTCACTACCCAATGCGTCTCAGCAGGAAGGCAGTCTGTGCGTCAAAACAAAGGCACAAGCATACATCCATGTACCCTGTTTATAAAGCTATATAAAAAAAATTATGTAGTAGTGACGCACACTTTATTGAGGTACAGTATTACATCGCAATTCACCATCTGTGGCTATGCAGTCTCATCTATATATACCTTATCTATCTGTTGTCATGCTTCCAAGTCGACAGTCACAGTCAGCCATAAATAGTAATTTTCACTATGCACTATGCACTTTTGAAAGGTTATGTTTGTTAATAAAAATGATTATTGCCACATATTATGAGTATTACATGATGGAAATTGTATAATTTTGTATAAAATATTTAGTGACATTATTCAGCAAATGGAACTTTTTAGTAATATCACAGATAACTTGTAATGCTGATGATGTTTTGAAGTCAGACATTCATTGTCTATACAATAAAAACGGTGTACATACTGTTACTTATCCATCATTAATGGATTCAGATATGTACTTGTATGCTTTTATGTACAACCGTATAGCAGATTCCTTAACTAATTTATTTTGTGGTTTGCATTGCTGTTCAACATGTTAATGTATGTGTTTATGTTTGTCAATTCTTTATTTATCTAGATATTAGTTTAAATGAAATCATCATCTTATGGTAGTAAAGGTTATCTTTCTCTTGTTTGAAGTATAGACATTTAAAATTGACAGGTAACAAGGAAATTACTTGATCTAGTATTTAAACATCCTCCTTGACCCTGGGCTCCAACACCGCCAGTTGTTGCTCGGAAGTGCTGTTAGCACAGTCAACACTTGCTCCTGTGTTACTGGGGTTCAGTAACGTCAGCTGGTCCTCGTTGTGCCATTGGCTCTTTTCCTTCTGCTGCCCCTCCGGGTTCCAGCACAGTCAGCTGGTCCTCGTTACTTGCATTGGCTCTTGTACCTTCTGCTACCCGTCCGGGTTCCAGTACCGTCAACTGGTTCTCCGCAGTGCCTTTGGCCTAGGTGCCTCCATCTCGGTATCCGAGTTCCAGCAACGTCTGCTGGTCCTTGGTAGTGCTTTGGAGCACAGGTACCTCCTGCTTAGTAACCGTGTCCCAGTAACGTCAGCTGGTCCTCGGTTGTGCCATTGGCTCTTTTCCTTCTGCTGCCCCTCCGGGTTCCAGTACCGTCAACTGGTTCTCCGCAGTGCCTTTGGCCTAGGTGCCTCCATCTCGGTATCCGAGTTCCAGCAACGTCTGCTGGTCCTTGGTAGTGCTTTGGAGCACAGGTACCTCCTGCTTAGTAACCGTGTCCCAGTAACATCAGCTGGTACAAGATTGTGCTACAAATACAAGATACGGAACAAGAGACACAAGAACAATAAGCAGAAGATCTAAAAGCAGAAGAACATGAAGTATAAGACCAAAATGAAGAGCAAAATATATGCTCTAAATTCTAAGCAGAAGAAGACTAAGCAGTGTATGGGGGTGAGTCCGTTCCTCCTCGTGGTGCCCCTGGAAAATGCCTGCTGCTGCAGGCTAAACTGAACACGGACAAATACTGTTGTAATTTAAATCTTTTGTGACAGCAAGAACGGAAGGATGAAAAATTCATACTTTGACAGATTACAAGTACAGGATTCTCTGTCACAAATAAGAATATGATGAAGAAGATGAAGCAGAATATGAATAAGAATAATAGTTTAATAAGAAGAATATGAGTAATGTTAACAAAGATGAATAGCAAGAAGTTTAAGAAGAAGATAAAGAAGGTGAAGATGAAGAATAATTTGATGAAAAAGATGATGCTGCAGAAGATTATGAAGGAGAAAGTGTGTGAAAAGTTAAAAAGGTGAAGATGAAGAGCATGGAAGTTGTGTAATATACATATTTGCCTAAATATAAAAAACGTTAACATTGTCAATTTCTTCGTCAATCCGAACATCTTTAAAAAAAAAAATATTTATGCTATTCCATTTGATTGGGTTAAACATCTATGCCTTTAATGTCTCCTCAACCTTCCCCAATACATTCTACATTACTCTTTCTTGTTTTCCTTCATGTACAATTAACCAACAAGGCAAGAATGGGTTTTTTTTAATTTCGATATTTTGTTCCCATAGACTTACATGGACTTCCGGTATCGGTATCGGGTATCGCCGATATTTTAGTGATATCGGCGATACCATTCCGATTCCGATACTTTAGGATATCGGAAAGTATCGCTCAACTCTAGTAACAGCATAAACCGCACTTCAGGAACCAAGTAGCTAGCAGCTGCAAGTACAATGTCCGTTAAACATTCAGCTGTATAGGGAAACACTGTCTCTCACTGACCCTGGTCAGCATAATACGGACTCCTGTCCGTTACCTGTTGGTGTCGGCCACACAGGTTCCCAGATGCCTCATCTTCAGAGGAATCCCATAAACATAGCATAAATACAGTCACTATGGTTGGCAGACCGTCCACTCCGGAGGTATCTCTCAACTCTCCTTTCTCTGGCTCTGACTAGCCAACACTGCGTCAGACCATTCTGTAGTGTCCAGCCTGAACACATGGAGCTCTGTCTACATGGACAGACTCCCAACCACTCTCCCATGTGCTCCCCACGCCTCCATTACATAGCTTCTAACCCAACCCACAGGAGAGGTATGGATCACATGGGCTGGTCACATGGTCATGACTTCACGGCAGGTCCTCAAACTCACAACTACAAGTTGGCGATGTATGTGTGGCTAGCCAATCTCCGACTAGCCCTGTAAGCCTCCCTAGTAACGTAAACAAAACTCTTATGGACTACAAGTCCCAGAACAATACTACTTGACTTACTGCGCAGAGGACTTCTGCGACACATACCGGCCATTCACAACAATGCCGGGCACTGTTTTACCATCACAACTACGCCTCCAGGTACATCTCGAGGAGCACATACAGCCCCCTAGCTGTAAGAGGAGTAACTGCATCACAGTATGTAATTTTACTTTTTTTAACAGTGAGCAGATGATACTACTCTCCCATCAGTGGCACCTGCTTTCACTGTTATCAGTGACACCAGACATAGCCCGATGGGAGCAGTAGTCTCATCGAGTCAAGCTGCAGAATCACGCTGACATTTGCCAGCATGATCCCGCAGCACTGTAACCGACAGTGCCAACGGTAGCATTACCGCACAGCTGCAGACACCTGCACACAGCCGCACACATGCACAGACACCTGCACACACCCGCAGAAAACCGCACACACAGACACAGCATGTGACGAGCATGGCAGCGCCAGGTCTGATATAGACCTGATGACGCTGTGCGGCCAGCCAATCACTGTAATGCCACAACCAACATGGCTGCGGCATTACAGTGTGTGGCAGACGATCCCTACATGTTTAATGGCTCTCTAAAGAGCGCCAAACATGCAGGGAGGGGGACCCGAGCTCCAGCCGATCATCCCCGCAAATACTCGGTGAGCTTCTAGCATCTCGAGTAGTGAGATGCTCAGGCAGTACCGAGTAGTGGCGAGCATTCTCGCTCATCACCAGAATACATGGATTGCACATTCAAAAATGATATATTAATCTGAAGCTGCTAAGCAAAAATTTGCAAAACTGAACATGAAACTTAGATGACTTTTTTTTACCTGATAGTGACTTTTGATAACTTTTTAACTAATATAGTTTTAACTATTACTAGTGATGAGCGAACGTGCTCAGTAATGCTCGTTACTCGCCCGAGCATCGCTGGACTCGTGGTACTCGGCGAGCAGTGAGCATTTCCGTGTTTGCTCGGCGGGAGTACTGGTGCATGCCCTGCATTTTTGGAGCTCTTTAGAGCGTCAATCAACATGCAGGGATTGTCTGCCACGCACTATAATGCTGCAGCCATCTTTGTTGTGGTATTACAGTGATTGGCTGGCCTCACAGTGTCATCAGATGTATAAGAGACCTGGCGGCGCCATGCTCGGCTCTGTCTGCTCCGGAATTAGCGAGTGTAGGGAGATCTGCTGCCGAGATAGGGTCAGATTTGGGGTTTTAGAAGGTAGTGTAGGTCTAACATCAAAGAAGACACAAATCCAGATTAATCAACAGTCCTTTGAAGGACTAATTACGGTGTGTATAGTTTGCAGTGCTAGGTAGGCAGGGAGTAATGTACGTATATACATATCAGTGCAAAGCATGCACGCTCTGTATATGGGTATATAGATCTCAGTAGCAGACAGGCATTTTATGAGGCATACATCAAGAGGGTCCATTCCATTACTGTCTGTTGCTGTTACTGCCTATAAGCTATATTGACCGTATCTACACAGCCCTAGATCTCAGTGGGCAGTAAATATTATTGGCATCTTAATCCTGATTATTTTTTTCCAACGCAATCCAGAACCCCTTTTTTTGTTCTCCAATTGCTTGTTGACACTGCAGAATACAGGTATATTCTTATAATAGTAAAGCATGAAATACAGCTATTTTAAATGGGTTTGCATGTCCCAGGCCTGATATCTGAGTGCGCAAACAAATCTGCCATTTTTTGTGGTACTGTAGAATTTGTTTGGAGTGTCTTATACAATTTTTTGACACCATATTGCTGCCCCAAAAATATTTACCTACAGGGCAGATATTTAACACTGGGTTTTGTCCGCCACACGAATCGCATATCATTGCGCTAAAAATTTTGCCATTTCAGGCCTCCATAGAATTTATTTTGTGTGTCATAGCAAACTTATTGACACAATTTTGCTGGGCAAAAAAAATACAGGGCAGATATTTGAAAGTGGGCTATCCTCGTCAGACGCCTGATCTATCAGTGTGCTAAAAATTGTGGCATTTCAGGGCTAAATTACACTGGATTTGCTGTCTCTTACCCTATTGTATACAGTTTTTGGGGTAAAAAAAAATACAGGCCACATATTGGCCAGAGTGTTATCTATGTCAGAATCCTATCTGTTATGTTTCGGTAGCTGAGGAGAAATTGCAAAAATAGCCAAAGTAGTAATACACCAGAGAGGCTGGAAACTATTGGATTGCAGTACCCTAAACTAACCGCCACACTAGAAGTAGCCGTGTAGCGTACCTACGGTGATCCTAGACGCCTCGTCACAGCCGGAGAGATAACTACACCTAAAGGCAGAAAGATGAAAGCTAACTGCCCGGAGCAGAAACCCCAAAGAAATAGGAAGCCCCCAAACATGTAATGGCGGTTAGACAAGAAGAAAATACGGACACAGACAGAAAACAGAATGAGCAAACGCTGGGGCCCAATCTGTCTAGATAGAAAAGTATAGGAAAGAATTCTGACTGCAACCCCAAAAAAAACCCTGACAAAAATACCAACACTTCTGATTAACAAAAAACCTGAGATCACACAATCTCTACCACCTAAATCAGATCTCTGGTGTAACACACAGCAATTCAGCAAATAAAAAGTGACAAAGGAACAGAGCAAAAGTGCAAATACAAAATGAGCACAATTGCAGCGCCAGACCCCAAAAGGGGACCAGGCCGAAATCCACTGCAAGCAGCAAGCAAGCAAGAAAAATCCAACCAGAGGAAAAAAAAACAGCAAATCACTTATCTGAATGAGAGCAGGAATGCAAGCGGAGCTCCCAAGTCAGACCAGGAAGAACAAATTGATTACCGGCAAGGCTGAAGGGAGTTCAGGTACTTATATCAGACCATTCAGAGCCAGCTGAAGGCCATTCAGCAATTAGTTTTATTACCTCAGCAACCACGGAGGGAGCTCCACTCAGAAGTCGCCTCCGATTATCACAACTAGTGTTGAGCGTTCCGATACTGCAAATATCGGGTATCGGCCAATATTTGCTGTGTCGGAATTCCGATTCTGAGTTCCGATATTTTTTGTCATATCGGATACCGGAATCGGAGTTTTCCGACAAAGTCTATGGGAGTTCCTGTGTCACAGAACGAAGTACGTAACACAGGAACTTCCCGAAACTGTCAATGTCAGTGTCGGTCGGGTCTGTCAGGTGTCAGCAGCACTTACCTAGAAGAAGATCCCCGCGGTCACGTCCATCCGTCCACCAGGCCGGCGATTACCCTCTCCCTGGCGTCAGTGCAGCATCTCGCGATAACTGCACGGGCTGCCGGGTACTGGGTAATCTTGGCCACTTTACTCTCGCGACAGCTGGCCGTAAACCAATCCTGATGACGTCACCGCCGGGGAAGCCGCATGGTAAGCAGCTTTGCTCTATGTGGATGTCAGGCTCAGCCTGTCATCCATATGTAGCAGAGCTGGAGTCGTCGTGGACACTCGTTATCTTGGACTAGATGGACAGGGGGTATTTGTGTTGGTTTGTTATTTTGTTTTTTTTACAGGAGAACGATGGCGTCGCAGGATGAGCGTGCAATAAAAATAATGAAAACTGTGTTGTGTTTTATTTCATTAAAAGACTTTATTCTTGCTGTGTCTTTTTTACAAATTTACAAACTATGATTAATAATGGATCGATCTCTTATTGACGCCTCTCCATTATTAACCGGGCTTATTGTCACCGATCAATCAAAGGTGACATTAACCCCCTTATTACCCCGCTTGCCACCGCTACAGGGCAAGTGGGAAGAGCCGGGTAAAGTGCCACAATTGGCGCATCTTTGGATGCGGCATTTGTGGGGCTGCTGAAGCCTGGTATTTTTAGGCTTTTGAGGGCCAAAATCCATGGGCCTTGACAGTCTTTTAATACCAGGCCGCAGCAGTCTGCTTTTTACTTGGCTGGTTAACAAAAATGGGGGGCCCCCCACGCTATTTTTTTTTCGAGGGGATCCCCTATTTTTTGTTAACCAGCCAAGCTAAGCAGACTGCTGTGGCCTGGTATTATCAGGCTTGCAAGGTCATGGATATTGGCTCCTTAAAAGCCTGAAAAAACCAGGCCACAGTAGTCTGCTTTATCAGGCGGTTAACAAAAATAGGGGGGACCCCACGCCATTTTTTTTTCAAGGGGATCCCCTATTTTTGTTAATCAGTTCACTTCAGTCAGCCGGGATTCGCAATGACTTCACTGATGCAGTGCGGTGTCCCTGGCTGACCTGAAGTGAAAGTGGGAAGCAATCAATTATGCTAACCACTTCCTCTCCTGTCAGCCAGGAGGAATGATTCAGTCGGGGGTTTTACTGTGAGGCTGTCAGCATTAGCTGCGGTCCCTGCAGTAAACATTAACCCTTTCAGAAGGATTACATCGGGGGACCTGACTGAACATCGGATAGGTAAGAATAATGCTGCTTTATTATTTTTTTTTTTTATTACAGGTGAACAAGGGCTTCGCAAGGAATAGCAGTAAAATAAAATATTGTCAAAAACTGTGTGTTTATTTCATTAAAATGATTTTTAAATTAAAGTGTGTGTGTTTTTTTTTTATTTCATACAATAGGATTAATAATTGAGAGCTGTCTAATTGACAGCTCTCAATTATTAACCTGGCTTAAAGTCACCTTTCAATAGCAAGGTGGCTTTAACCCCTTATTAACCCATTCGCCACCGCTACAGGGCAATGGAAATAGACGGGCAAAGTGCCAGAAGGGCAAATCTAATTATAGATTTGCCTTTTCGGGGGTGTCTGGGCAGATGTTAGTAGCCGGGGGGCAAAAAATAATGGTCCCTCTCTGGGCTATTATTATCTGCCCCCACTCGCTGGCTTTGTCTGTTGGTTGAGAAAATAGGGCGGGAGCCCACGCTTTTTTTTTCAACAATTTTACACCTCATATATATATATACATGTCATTGAATTTGTGACACATATATATATATATATATATATATATATTTATAGTACATACACTTTACATAGTATAATGCCGCTAATTCAATTGCCGGCTTTTTGAAAATACAGAACCCAACATGAAATGACACATGGTTTACATAGAGTTAACCAGTCATTTCATGTAGTTTGATATATGGTTTTCACTAACAATTACATGAATGTTTGTGTGCAAAATTTGACACATGTAGGGTTAATTAACCCCTTAATGACCAAGCCATTTTGTAGTTAAAGACAGGCCATTTTTACAATTCTGACCACTGTCTCTTTATGAGGTTATAACTCTGGAACGCTTCTACGGATCTTGGCGATTCTGAGATTGTTTTCTCGTGACATATTGTACTTCATGATAGTGGTAAAATTTCTTCAATATAACTTGTGTTTTTTTATGAAAAAAACGGAAAAAATGGCAAAAATTTTGAAATTTTGCAAATTTTCAAAACTTTTAATTTTTATGCCATTAATCAGAGAGATATGTCACAAAAATTAGTTAATAAATAACATTTCCCACATGTCTACTTTACATCAGCACAATTTGGAACCAAAATTTTTTTTTTGTTACGAAGTTATAAGTGTTAAAAGTTGACCAGCAATTTTCATTTTTCCAACAAAATTTACAAAACCATTTTTTTTAGGGACCACCTCACATTTGAAGTGAATTTGAGGGGTCAATATGACAGAAAATACCCAAAAGGGACACCATTCTAAAAACTGCACCCCTCAACGTGTTCAAAGCCACATCAAGAAGTTTATTAACCCTTTAGGTACTTCACAAGAATTGAAGCAATTGGGAAGGAAAAATGAACATTTAAAATTTTTTTCCAAAATTTTTCTTTCGACACAATTTTTTAAATTTTGTCAAGGGTATCAGGAGAAAATGAACCACAATATTTGTTGTACAATTTCTCCAGAGTACACCGAATTACCATGTGTGGGGGTAAAACCACTATTTGGGCGCATGGCAGAGCTCGAAGGGAAGCAGCGCCATTTGACTTTTTTGGCTGGAATTGAGATTGGACGCCATGTCGCTTTGGAGAGTCCCTGTGTGCCTAAACAGTGGAAACCCCCCACAAGTGACCCCAATTTTGGAAACTGGACCCCTCAAGGAACTCATCTAAATGTGTTGTGAAGCTTTTAACCCCAAGGGCTTCACAGAAGGTTATAATGTAGAGCCGAAAATTAAAAAATCATATTTTTTCACAAAAATTATCTTTTCATCCCAAATATTTATTTTCCCAAAGGATAAAAGGACCCCAAAAGTTATTGGCAATTAGTCCTGAGTACGCTGATACCCCATATGTGGGGGTAAAACCACTATTTGGGCGCATGGCAGAGCTCGGAAGGGAAGCAGCGCCATTTGACTTTTTTGGCTGGAATTGAGATTGGACGCCATGTCGCATTTGGAGAGTCCCTGTGTGCCTAAACATGGAAACCCCCCACAAGTGACCCCATTTTGGAAACTAGACCCCCAAGGAACTTATCTAAATGTGTGGTGAGAGCTTTTAACCCCAAGCGCTTCACAGAAGGTTATAACGTAGAGCGAAAAATTTAAAAAAATCATATTTTTTCCACAAAAATGATCTTTTACCCAATTTTATTTCCCAAAGGTAAAGGCCCCAAAATTTATTGTGCAATTGTCCTGAGTACGCTGATACCCCATAGGTGGGGAAACCACTTTTTTGGGGCGCATGGCAGAGCTGGGAAAGGGAAGGAGCGCCTTTTTGAACTTTTTGGGGAAAATTGGTTGGGCCATGCCCGTTTTTGAAGCCCTGATTGCCTAAACATGAAACCCCCACAAGTGACCCATTTTGGAAACTAGACCCCAGGAACTTATCTAATGTTTTGGTGACCCTTAACCCCCCAAGGTTCACAAAAGGGTTTATAACGTAGAGCCGTAAAATTAAAAAAATCATATTTTTCCACAAAAATAATCTTTTCCCCCAATTTATTTTAAAGGGTAACAAGGCCCCCCAAAAGTTTTGGCAATTGTCCTGAGTACGCGGATACCCATAGTGGGGGGAACCACTATTTTTGCGCAGGGCAGAGCTAAAGGGAAGGGCTTTTTTGAGACTTGTGGAAGGTTGGGGTCAGTCATTGGAAGCCCTGAGCAAACAGGAAACCCCCCACAATGCCCATTTGGGAAACTAGACCCCCAGGAATTTCTAATTGTGGTGGTTTGAACCCCCAGGGCTTCACAGAAGTTTATAAGTAGACCCTAAAAAAAAAATCATATTTTTTCCACAAAAAAGATTTTTGCCCCAAATTTTTATTTTAAAAGGGAACAGGAGGGGACCCAAAGCTTTGTGATTTGTCCGAGTACGGATACCCTTGGGGGGGGAACCACTGTTTTACGCATGGGAGGCTGGACGGGAAGAGCCCTTTTTTAAAGGCAGATTTGAGGAAGGCCCCGGGGGGTAACAGCCTCTTGGAATCCCCTGAGTCCAACAAAAAACCCCAAAATGCCCCCTTTTTTAAAACTAAAACCCCCCCAAGGAATTTTAATTTTGGGTAGCACTTTAACCCCCCCAAAGGGGCTTCACAAAGTTTAAAAAATTAGAGCCTAAAAAAAAAAATCATTTTTTTTTTCACAAAAAAAAATTTTTTTTTCCCCCCAAATTTTTTTTTTAAAGGGGAACGGAGAAATGGGCCCCCAAAAGCATTGTGTTTTTTGTCCGAGTAGCTGAACCCATATGGGGGGGGAAACCCATTGGACGCCCCGGTCGGGGGGCCCAAAAAGAAAATCTACAAAGGGAAAAATTTGGTTTTTTTTTTACGCCTTTCCCCGTGCGGATTAGTGTTTTGGGACTTTACCCGGGGTCGGGGATACAGGGAACCCCAATTTCTTCCTTTTTTCTTTTTTAGCTTTGTCAACACTAAAAGATGTTTTTTTGGGGAAAATTTTTTTGGGGAAAAATTTTTTGCATCGCCGTATTTTGAGAGCATAATTTTTCCATATTTTTTAGCACAGAGTTATCTGTGGGCTTATTTTTGCGGGACGGCGACGTTTTATTGGAACCATATCGGGCACTAACGTTTTTTGATCGCTTTTCCATTCCGATTTTGTGGAAGCAGAATGAACAAAAACCACAATTCAGGAATTGGTTTTTTTTTTATTTTTTTTTCCCCGTTCCGCGTGTGGTAACATTGATAAAGCACTTTATTCTTCGGGTCACTCATTACAGCATACCTCACTTATATATTTTTTTTATGTTTTGGCGGTTTTTACACAATAAAGAATTTTTATAGAAAAAATTATTATTTTTGCATCAGTTTATTCTGCAGCTAAACTTTTTATTTTTTCGCTGATGAGCATATAGTGGTTGTTTTTGCGGACAAGAGACGTTTTCAGCTACCATATTATTTATATCTGACTTTTTGATCGCGTTTTATTGCACTTTTTCCAAGCGGTATGATTTATACCGCTTGGAAAAAATAATTTCTTTTTTTGTGGTTTTTTTTTACGGCTTCACTGAAGGGGTTAACTAGGGTTACGCTTTTTTAAAATGGGATTTTTACGGACATGGCGATACCTAACAAAGTTATTTTTTTTTTTTTATTTTTTTTATTACAAAAAATGTGATTTTTAGGGGATTTTTTAAAATTATTTTTAAATTTTTTTTCAATTTTTTTTAAAAAAAATGTTTTTTTCAAATTGTCCCTTTTTGGGACTTTCACTTTTTTACTTTTGATTGCAGTTACAATGCATTGCAATGCCAGCTTGCAATGCATTGTACCTATGGGGAAACGCTGTGACTATCACAGCAGCTTCCCTAGTAATGACCCCGATTGCAGACAACCCCCGGGCATCAAGGCAGAGATCGGACCCCCCGCAAAACAGTGCAGGGTGTCGATCTGGGAAGGGAGCCCCGACCCTCGCCTCCCCCCCCGAGCTCGCGCGGCTGGATGCGCATCAGGGGGTTAAACAGCCAGGGGCGGTGGGGGCTCCGCTCCGGCTGTCAGGCAGGAAGCCTGGCCACCGTGCCGGCCCTGCACTGATTGTTGCTGGGGAAGCTAAATTTCAGCTTCTCCTGCACTCGCTGCGTGGGTCATCAGATTGACTGACCAAACACAGCGCTGTGAGTGGGGGGGACCAACGGCAAAGGTCCCCGCTCCGCTGCCGTGCCTGTCAGCTGTCTGTGACAGCTTCGGCACTGATCTACCCTGCGTGTTTACACGCAGTGGTAGATCAAAGCCATTACGTGCAGAGCCGTCCTGGGGCCGGAACTGGCACCTTGCCATGACGGACTCGCACGTCAGTGGACATAAGGGGGGTTTAAAAGGGGTAAATTCGAGCAAAAAAATGCGTTTTTTTACAACAAATTTACACCTTAATTAACACTACATGTGTCAAATTTTTTACACATACACTCTGTAATTGTTAGTGAAAACCATATATCAAACACAGTCATGGCCAAAAGTTTTGAAATGCACAAATATTATTTTTCACAAATCGCTGCCCTGGTTTTTAGTGTTTTGACAGATTTTTTACACAGACAGAAATAAATTCAAACAAAAGTAACAAAAGCTTAAAATTGACTTAAAAAGGTTTAATGCAGCAAGAAATATTGCAGTTTTGACCCTTTTTTCGGCCCCCTCTGCAATTCCCCCCTGGCTGTCTCAATAACTTGGGGACCAAACCTGACTGATAGCAGTCCTTCTTGCACATCAATGTTTTTTTTTTGCAAATTTTTTTGGGTTTTTGTTTGCCCCCCGTCTCTTGAGATTGCCAAAGTTTCAAGGGATTAAGATCGGGGGTTTTTTCCGGCCCCAGGAACCAAAATCTCTATGTTTTTTTCCCTAAACCCTTTTTTGTTATACCTTTGTTTATGGAAGGGGTGCCCATCAGCTGGAAAAGGCATTGTTGACCCAAACTTTTTTTGGGGGTTTGGGGGAAAGGGGCTCTTGGGGGGTTTTCTGGTTCATTTTTTCATGGCGGTTTTTTTTGGCAAGAGGGGTGAGAGAGCCGATTCCCTTGGCTGGAAGAACCCACACATAAAGGGGTTTCAGGATGCTTAACATTGGGGCATGAGAAAGAGGGGTGGTAGCGCCACCTTGTCTTTCCGAATAGGCGTTCTCGATTCCCAATCAAAAAGGGTTTTCATCAAAGAAATAACTTTACCCCGCCTCACATCCATGCCTGTACCTTTTGCGAAATCATCTGTCCTGATTTTTTTCGGAGAGAAGTGGCTTCTTTGCTCCCCTCCTTAACCAGACCGGGGTCCAAGATCCCCCTCACGTGCGGCGATGCACTCCCTGCCTCTGCCATTCCTGAGCAAGCTCTGCCGCGGGAACCCGACCCCCAGCTGAAACATTTTTAGAGAGGGCCTGGCGTTTGGGCTTCTGGGGGCCCGGGGCCTTTTTGGAACAATGGAACCCCTCCCTTAAGTTCTTGATGACTAGTTTTTTTTACAAAGGCAATCTTTCTAGCGCGTCCCCTTCCCGTTAGGCCATTTTGTGCATTGAAAAGATGAATGCAGTGTTTTTTTTTAAAAACCTGGTTACAGAAGAGAAACAGATCCAAGCCCAGCCCCTTTTTTAAAATGTCCTGGTGTCATTTTACTTAATCTGACAGATTGTCTCCAGCATTCCCACAACACCCACACCTGTGTTTTTGGGGCAATCACTGAAAAAAAGTTGCTGTCCTTTTAAGGAGGGGTGCAATGATTTGAAATTGTTTTGGGGATAAAATTATTTTCTAGCCAAAAAAATTGACTTTGCAAGTAATTGCGTTAAGCTGATCACTCTTTTTAACATTCTGGGTATAGCAAATTCCATTAGAAAAAGTGAAGCATAGCATTGTAAAAATTAATATTTGTTCATTCTCAAAAATTTTGGGGCCTGACTGAGCCCCCAAAGCGAAAATTTTTTTCCCCACAGATATACCAGCCCTAGCCTAGATAACAACTGTATTTAATTTTTTGGGTTTGATTTTTGTTACGTTTGAAAAAATAAAAAAAAAATAAACAAAAAAGCAGACAAAAATGCAGCTTATGCCAAAAAGCAAATATTTTTTTCCCCACGATACATCTGGCCTCAGCCTGAGTAATAGACTGTATTAATTTTTGGGGGTTATGTTTTTTGTTACTGTTTGAAAACAAAAAAAATAGTAAAAAGGGGCGCAGACAGAATATGCAAAAAAACCTGCGAATCAAGATTTTTCCCCACAGAACCCAGGCCTCAGCCGAGATCACAGACTGTATTTTAATTTTTTGGGGGGTTTTTTTTTACTTTTGAAAACAATAAAAAAAAAATAGAACAAGATCGCAGACAGAACTATGCAACTATGCCTGCGAAGCAAAGATTTTTCCACCACATAACACCAGGCCTCAGCCTGAGGGGAATAGACTGTATTAATTTTTTGGGTTTGTTTTTGTTTTTGTTTGAAAAAAATAAAAAAAAATGAACAAGGATAGCAACAAACTATGCAACGTATGTGTGGAGCCCAGCTGTGCTTGGAGCCACAAATCCTAGAAGGAGCACAAAGGGGTTTATCCAAAAGAGGCCCTCAGAGCTATCACACACCTTCTCCCTTTTCCTCAGACCACCAGAGGGAGCCAGATAGGAATAAAAAAAGGAGGGAGGGCGGAAGTTTGCACACTATAGAGAGGACACTCTAGGAACAGTGCAGTTCGCCTAGCGGAACACTCGAACACTGAAACAGGGCGCTGCAGTGTGAGACCACTAAATCAAAAAGCGAGTAGGAGGGGCCGACGCCTAAAGTGGCAAAAGGGCAGACACTAACTCCAGTGTTATAGCCTGTGAGGCCCGAGTAGCCCAAAATAGAGGGAGAGTGAAGGGGCAGAGGAGCCTTACCACTCACCCCAGAAAGCACATCCGGACATGGGTCCAAGTTTTTCAGGTTTTACGACCCGGGGGAGACAACCAATTCCGGGGGGATACAGGTCCCAGGAGCACCCAAGAGATGATACGTAACAGACCGGGGGGACGGAACCCTACAACGGGGGGTGTGTACTCCGGGGAAAGGGGCCCCATCACAAGTCACCCTGCGACAAGACAAGTTAGGCCCAGACAGGGGGGGCAGAAACTTACTACAGAAGGGGAAGAAACGGAGGCCCTACACCTGCTCACTGGGGGGAAACCGGACTTGTACCCTTCCCCACAGTGCCGGGGTGTTCCGCACTAACTCCATAAAGGGGCGAAGTGAATGGTTGGGGCCCCTTTTGTTTTTTCCCGGCTGGGTTTTTCCCCCTCCTGAATCCCTCACTTTTTCGCCCGAAGGCCTGCTCCCCTGTGAGGAGCGATACCCCCTAAGCTGCCACAAAGGCCCAGTGGGCGCTGCAGCGCTGGTGATCCTCACCAAACCCAGGTGGCGTACGATTCCTAATTTCCCCTGAAATATATCCCCTTTTTTGGGGGGCCCCCAGGGCCCGGACCGAGCCGTGGCCCCCGTGACTCGCCCATAGAGTCACAGGCTCGGGTCCCCGACCCCCAGCCCGGCTGGGGGGCTCTATGCCTGCGAAGCAAAAATTTTTCCATCACAGATACACCGGCCTCAGCCTGAGAAAAGACTGTATCAATTTTTTGGGCTATGTTTTTTGTACTGTTTTTTAAAAAATAAAAAAGAGTAAAAAAGGGGAGCAGACAAAAATTGCAATGTATGCCCGGAAGCAAAGCTTTTTTTCCCCACAGATACACCAGGGGCCCAGCCGAGAAAAAGATGTAATTAATTTTTTTGGTAGTTTTTTTTAGTTTTTAAAACAAAAAAAAAAGAGTAGAACAAGGGGAGCAACGGGGAACTATGCAACTTTTTCCTGGAAGCAAATATTTTTCTACCACAAATCACTAGGCCCTCCAGATAACAGAGTATTAATTTTTTTTTTTATGTTTTTTTTTTTCGTTTGAAAAAAATAAAAAAAAGAGAAAAGGGGAGCAGACAGAACCTAT
>JARQOD010000799.1:0-32752 GCA_033576555.1 Oophaga sylvatica | reverse complement strand
TTAAAATTTTTTTTTTGGGTTTTTTTTCAAAACCATTAAGAGCTCCACAAAAAAAGGGAAAATAAACAATTTCAAAATGCCATGGGGTTTCGTATTTTTAAGATGAAAAAGTAAGAAGAATGTGAAAGATGGAAAATTTGAAAACTCATCAACCCCAATCGTTAACACTCCCTTTTATTAGAAGAAGCCTTTTTCCTCAAAAAATTTAAAGGACGCATGCTGGTGTTCTGAAAGGGTATTCCGGGGGCGTAGTCCAGCAAAATATCAAAGGTGAAAACCTATGCAAATAGGAAAAAACTTGTCGGGTTTCCCTCCAGTGTTTGAATACAGGCGTCCAAAATGGCCCTTTTGCTGACCTTCGCTCCAAGGGGGTTTTCCCCCCACATTCTTTGCGGTTCTGTGAGAAACAAAACGGGTTTTGGTTTCCCCCAAAAGTTCGGATAGCACCAAATAGTACGCACACGTCAGTTTTATTAAACTATCTGTCACTCATATTTTTAACTTAAAAGCAAACAACGGGGAACCACTAGAAGCAAAACACTCCACGGCAACGGGTAGGGTAATACAGTAAACCACGCTTAAATAGGGTCTGGCCATTATTCAAATTTTTGCAGGCCTCAAAAATTTTAAATGTCCATTTTGCATGATGCCACAAAAATCGTAGTCGGGGGGAAAATCGGTGTGAAACGTAAGGGACATGCAAAAAATCGCTCAAAAATACAAAAAATTGGATCCAGTTTGCATCAATGTTCATGAAATTTTTATCCGATTTTTGACCGACTAAACGGACCCATTTTTTTTGACGTTTTGTGGACTCCAGCCCCTTTAAGGAATGTTCTTCGGTTGCTGCGAATTCTTCTAACTCTACCTCACTAAAAATTTGGGAATGGTACATATCCCAGTTTTCTCATGGAAGCCGCTCCCTGTGGGTTAACCATGCCTTTGAATCAATTTTGGCCCAAACCTTCCGTGTCCCTCAGGCAGGATCTCTTTCCAAATCTTCTCACCCGTCCTTGTCCCCCTACTTTTCCCGTTTCCAGTAATTTTTTTCTTTTTCAATGGGACTTCTAGTGGCTGAACTAAGTTATTGCAGCAATTTCTTTAACAGAAAACATTAACTTCTACTTGGGTTGGGGTGTTAGACACACACTAACTCATATTGAGAACCCGCTCTTCAGAAAAGGGCATCAAAATGTTTTTCTGGACAAAACCCCTTTTAAAATAGTGTATTATTATCATGTTATTTTTATTATTATGTTTTGGTGGGGTTCGACCCCTGGGGAAAAATACCAATCCACCAAAACCCTTAGGGAACCCTTTTTCTTCTTTTTAAATAAAATGGAAGCCCAAAAAGGGGAAATTTAAAATTTTCAACTCACAGTGTCCATACTTATTGTGTTGTATTTAGGGATCCCCCCCAGGTAAAGGATATAAAAAAAGTTTGATATGATATAATCTGAGTGACGACAAAGAAGGGGGAGGGGGAAGAAAGGGAGACGATTTTTTATTGTGTGCGGGGGGACTGGTGATCAAAGCCTAAAAAATTTCTTAGCTTAACCTTGAGGAAATTTCAGATAAAATATTTTTAATATCTATCATAAAAAATCTTTTTTAAAAGCGCTGACATATTTTCCCCTGTGCTTTACAGTTTTCACACTTATCATCGTGTTCCCCAAAGGGCTCACAATGTAATTCCTTATCATATATCTTTGGGAAATTTGGGAGGGGAAACCCCCCGTAAACATGAGGAGAAAGTACAAACCCTTGCAGTGTTCCTTGGGGGGTTTGAACCCCGGGACTCCAGCGAGCAAGGCTGCAGTGCTTTAAACCCGACCACCCTGCTGCCCAAAGATCCATCCTTCCCTTCCCTTTCCTTCCCTTTTTCCCTTCCCTTTCCTTTCCCTTCCTTCCTCCTTTTCCTATTCCCCTTCATCAACATATCTAAGCTGAGTGGTTGGGTATGACCCGTTTGAAAAAAAAAAACAGGATTTTGGGATATTCTGTTGGGGGTTGCTTTTGCCCTATATGTCTGAATCTAGCAAACCCCTGATTTTATGTTTATTTCGTTGAAAAGGTTTTTAAGGACATTTTGCAAATTTACGAATTTTTTTCTTCAAAATTTAAGACTTTTTCAAATTTTCCCGGAAAAATAACACAGACAAGTAGATTTTTTTAAAAAGGAAAATAAGGAGCCCCTAAAATATAATATAAAAATGAAAGTGCAATTTGATTGGTTTGTTCGGAAACATCACTTTTTTACATTAAAATTTTTAAATCACCCCATATCCAAATTAATAGACAAAGAAATTAAACTTTTTTTTTTAACCAAGCAGTTTTTGGATTTTTTTAGAAGAATTGTCGTCTCGAAATCTCTAACCTTTTCTTAAAAACCAAAAGGGAAAAAAGTAAAGCTGGCTTTTTTTCATAAGGGGATTCTCCCGGGTTTATAAAAGGGGAAAAACTTTATTCATAAATACGACTCCAAAGCCCCTTGAGTTTCCACCAGAATCCAGTGGCTATTCAATTTCATACGTCTAATGGGGGTTTTTCCGTTCATGGGAAAAATTGTCCCAAGGGAGCAGACAGATCCCCAAGAACATCGTTTCCCAAAGAAAAGTGGGGGATCCTCAATATCTTGTTCTATTTAAAAACTTTATTACAAAAATAAGGCCTCACTTTTTCTCTCGTCAACTAAGAACATTCCCAAAAATGTATTTCGCATTTTTAGCTCTTTCAAAAAATTTGGGTTTTTCTTGTCCCAATAAAAGAAATTTGAAATGTAAATTTAAATACTGTTTTTTATCAAAATGAACCCCATTGTAGATTGAACGAGAAATTTTTTAAGAAAATACTTTAAACCCCCCATGGTCCCTTCAGCATTTTTTCTATATGGGGGTGGAAATGTAGCATTGGGACAAGGGCACTGATAAACTCGCGTACCTTCACTTTGAAAAAACCTATTAAAATTTAGACAAAACTATGCTTAAAATTATTGACCCCAAACAGGTCAAAACAAGGGGTGAAAAAAAAAACTTTTCTGGTTCTTATTAGTCAACTACATAAGAATGTTTTTGGCATAGTAAAATGTAACCCTTCTTTAATTCTCAAAAGAAGAAACGAAGAATAACACTATTTTTTTTTTCCCTTAATCACGGGCGGGGCCCTCCCTTGGTGCAAAATTTGGGTGTCATACAGGGGCCCCAAAAGGGAAAGGGACCCATTTCAACTTTTAAAGCGGGAAGCGCTTCGGTCATAGACATATAAAGGGTCCATTTGATGAAATTGGACTACAAAAAGGGTCCTTTTCGTTTGTGTCGCCCCTGCATTTTTAAAAATCCCGCATTTTTCATCAGTTTTCCCCTGTGGGCCCAGTACTTGAAGTGCAACATTTTTCACTTTGCTTCTCCTGCTTTTGTCTCTCTCCACTCAACCTCCCCCCCTTTCCCCCTAACTCTATGACACAGGTGTAATTTGATCCCCTCATTGAAGACAGATTTTTTAACAGATTAAGCAATTTTTTAATAGAGAATGACATGTAAGATGAAGACGAGGCAGTAAGTGGAGAAAGAGTTTTTTTCTATGGTAAAAGACATGATAGTGTTACCCTGTTTGTCTATGAGCTTTGAAATAAAAAGTGTAGTTGCTATTTACTCAAATGCAGACCCCCAGAATTCTTTTGTGAAAAAGTAAACAAATCACAAAATTTAATTTAATGCAATCTAATTTCCCCTCAAAAACATCATTAATAATTTCATTAGCATATTCAGCATATATTTGAGCCATTGAGAAAGAAGTAAAACCGTTGGGAAAAAAGGAAAAATTGTCAAAAAAATTTTAAAATCTGAAGTTTTAAAAATCTTTTGTGTGTCCACCATAGGCTGTACCATGGATGCAAACTCTCTAAATTTTTTAAATTCCCCCAAAATCTAAAATATATTTCCCAAATCAACCAAGTAGTAAAGCTGTGACAAAAGCTGGAACAATGAAAAAAAGCAATCAAATGGGCCGCATAAACAGTTTTTTTTTTTTTGATTCACCTAGTGCTTTTTTAAGAACAATGGATGAGTGCAAAACATTTTTTTGTTTTTTTTACAAAGCTGTAAATTTTGCTTAAACCCTATTCATTTTGAAAAATCTGCTGATTAAATGTCTAATAAAGAAAATTTACCAAAAAATCCTCCCTTTAGCTGGGGTGTCTACTTCCTTTAGGCAAAAACAAAAAAGATGTGAGTGGCTTCCCCTCGTTTTTCCCCCTTTGGTCACGAGAGGTGGGGCACTTTCGTTGCAGGTACATGGAGTGGCGGTTCTGCAGTCCTTTAATTTCTAGCTGTTGGTGCTGCCTTAAGGGGGCCAGAGGCCATTTAGTACCCTAGGGAGGGCGTCATCTATTTAAATCATTGAAACTCAACATCCCTGCCATTAAGTTTTAGTTGTGTCGTTTATATTTATGCTTTGGGATATTGAATTTAATTGTCACTGCGCCTTTTTCTGTCCTTTTTTACTTCGATTTTGTATTGGACTTCCTCTTGGATCTGATAAGGGTACCCGACTTTTCTTGCTTTTGGGCACTTTCCCCCATCCACACCCTTTTCCCTGGAAAAAAATCAAATGGACCCCTTTGTAGACCCTGTAAAGGGCTAAAAAAGGGGAAGACAGGATTTTCTGGAAACTGCCAAAGGAAAACCTGCCATGTCGAGGGAGCCTTTTTGGCTACAGCCCGACAGACACTACAAATCCCAGTTTTTAAGGGAAACTGTCACCCCCTTTTGGGGGATATCAATAAAGATATACTGGAATGTTGTCCCCTTTTTAACCACGTATCATCATATTTCCTACCCCCCGTTTTTCATGCAAAATACCCTTTTTAAATTTGGATTCGTTACAAATTGGGGCGGTCCTTTGGAGGGTGGTTTTTGAATGGTTTGTTTTGGCGAGGGCTCCCTTTGGGGGTTCAAACTAGGTTTTCAGTGAAAAAGGAGGGCTGGAATCATGTTACTTTTGGGTTTTTTTTAAGGGGGTCCCCCTTTCCTCAGGTTGCCCGGGGAAAATTTTCGGGTTTGATTTTATTCCATTTTTTAGGGGTGGTGGGATTTTTTAGAAAAATTTTTTTTTTTGGTTTTGGTTTTTTTTTGATTTTGTGATTTGGGGGGAAAAGGGGCCCCCCGGGGGGTTTTTTAGTTTTGTAAGGGCCACTGATGTTTGGGGACTTTTTGTTTTTCCATTTTTTGGGCGCTTTTGATTTTTTTAAACCCAGAGAACTAATTTTTGGGGGAAGAGGGGTGTGACTCAGTATTTTTGAAATTAGTAGGTTGGCGCTTTTTTAGGGTTTTCTGGATTTCAGTAATACCCTTCCTATCCTTTCTATTTGTTTAGTTTGGGGCCCCCCCTTTTCTCATACTATTTTCTTTCTTTTCATATTTCATCTTTTAACCGCCATTACATGTTTGGGGCTTTTATTATCTTTGGGGTTCTGCTCCGGGGGAGATGCTTTTCCCATATCTACTTTTGGGGGTAGTTTGTTTTTCTAGGGGGTGACGAGGGCTTAGCCAACGTAGGAACGCTCCATGGCTGCCTTAGTTTTGTGGTTTTAGTCAGGGTACGCAATCTCTAGTTTCCCAAAAACCTTTGGTGTATTTCCCTTTTTTTTAAATCACCCTCAGCTACCGAAACATAACAGTATCACCGGCCTAAAAATTAAAAATGTAGGGTACTACAGAAGGGAAAAAAATCGAAAAAGAAAAAGGTTTGTCAGAGTTGTCAGAGATATTTTCTATTTGTTTATTTTTTTTTTTCCCCCTTTATCTTGGGTCTGGGAGGGTCTTTTTCTCAATGGGGTTTGCACATTTTCTGGCCTGTGGGTCCTTGACTAGGGTTCAAGTAAAGCTGCATATCTTTGCTAGGTTCCTGTTTGGAAAACCCAAGATCCCCATGCCGATTTGTTTTTTGGGGGGCGAGCTAAGTTTTGAATTTCAAAAATATTGTAAATTTTTTTTTGCCTTAAAAAAAAAATCCCAGGGAACGCAGCGTAGCGGTTTAAATTATCATCTCTCTCCTGACGGGCACCCCAGGATTGGGCTTTTTCCCTGACACCTGGGGCCTGTTTTGGTGATGTTTATGCATTTTTTCAGGCTTTGGGTTTTGTACGATACCTAAAAGCACTTCAAGCTGAAAAAAGCCTTTTTGGGATTTAAAACAGGGGCCCTTTGACGCTTGAGGAACTGCAGATTCCGAGGGGGGGCATCCCGACCCAAAGGAATGACGACGCATGGCAGCCCTTTTTCCCGGGAAGGTCGTCGAAAGAAAGGATGTTAGTGGGGTTTCCCCCGTCCCCCCTGGTCTCAATGACATGCATAGCGATTCAAATTGACAGATGTTTGCGTGAGCGGGGAATAAGCGTGGAATGGTTTTCCTGTGAACCAGCCTGCCCCCTGCAGTTGTAAGGGGTGTCCCGGGGCACGCGTCATGATTTCGAAAGCGCAATGGGTTTTGTTTCTACTGTGGTGATGCCCCTCAGCTATTTCAGTCTGCCCTAAGCGGGGAAGGGGCGTTTTGCACGCTCATTTTTCTTGGTATTTCAGACAATTTTTTATTAACGTCCACAAGGAGCTCCAGAGGGTTTCTCAGTAGAAATGGCTGGAGTACAAAGTCCAAGGCTCAGGAGTTCTGAACACAGGTTCACTTGCAGGCCAGAGATTCTGAAAGCACTGATTGCTCAGGTGTGGCTGTTTATAAGAAGAAAACGGGAGAGAATCAGGGCGGGAAACATGCATGCTGGAAAACTCCATTTTAACTGAGGGCAAGATAGCTTGCCAGCAAAAACAGAAAGCAAAATGGCGAAGAACAAACTGAGTTTTTCAGAAACAGATATACAGAACCTTTCATTACTCCCCCCTTAGGGGCAACCTCTGGATGACCTCAGAACCAGGCTTGTGTGGGTACCTCTGATGAAACTGCGGAGCAAGCGAGGACATTAACGTTATTGACTTGGCCTCCCATGAGTTGTCTGACAATGGGTAGCCCTGCCATTATTTGATCAGATATTGTAACTGATTTCTATACAACCTGGAATTCTAAATCCTTTCCACCACTAATTCTTCCTGAACATCGACTAGCACTGGGTCAGGGAAGGAGGAAGAACGTCCAGGAACGTATTGGGTGTTGCGCCTTTAGTAGGGATACATGGAAAGGACAGGGTGGATTCTCATAGTTCTGGGGCAATTGAAGACGACAAAGCAACGGACACTTATAATCGTACTGATTTTATAGGGTCCAATGTATTTATGTCCAACTTAGATGAGGAATACTTTAACTTAAGGATTTCTGGTTGACAGCCAGACCAGGTCTCCTACATAAAAAACTGTGCAGGGTTTACCGAAATTTATTGCTGCCTTCTTGTACCTTTCCTGAGCCGATTCCGGATTCTCCTTTAGAAGATCCATATTCTCTGTTGTAAAGGTCGTGGACTCTTCTCAGCCACTGCTGGCAAAGGCGGTCTCTATGGAAATCGTGGTAGAATATTAGGATGATAACCTTAATTAGAGAAAACAGGAGGACTGTTTAGTGGAGGCACTTGAGAGGTTTGTTGGTAAGAGAACTATTCAGCCAATTGGATGTAGATCAACCCAATCATCCTGTAGGTGCAGATAAAACAACAGCGGAGATACTGCTCCAGGTTTGATTGGTCGTTCGGTTTGTCATTAGTCTGGGGATGAAAAGCAGAAGAAAGGTTTACTTAATTCCAATGCTGACAGAAATTTTGCCAAAAACCTAGAAGTGAATTGCACCCCTCGATCCGAAATAACTCTCATCCGGTACTTCCATGTAAACGAAAACACTTCTTTAATCATCAAATATGATGTCTTTTTGCAGGTGGGTAAGCCGACACAAGGGTTAAAATGAGCTGCCTTTGTTAACGATCAACCACCTACTAGAATAGTGTTTTCCTTGAGAGGTTGGTAATTTCGACAATGAAGTCCATAGAAATGGATCCCCACGGGCGGGGTACGGGGTGGGAATGAGGCTTTGTAACAGACCAGTTGGTGAAGAGCGAGTGTTTTGCATCTTGCAACAAACTACTCACATGTGAAGGACATAATCAAAACATCCTTCCTACAAGTGGGCCACCAAAAGAAACGAGAAAGAAATTTCCTGTGTCTTTAGATTTCCTCTATGCCAGGCTATTTTGGAATCATGGAATGAGTTGCATAATACTCTCAATCTGACTGTTTAAGCGTATATAAGACGTTTGTCCCAGAATCCACACACCATACTTAAAGACAAGACTTACGTCCCTTGGGGGTTGAGCCCAAAAAAAGAAACTCCGCATGGTATGCTTCCTTGATGTCTTTAATTAGGTCTGATGTTGAATTCACTCTAGGAATTAGAGTCAGTCGAAGAAATAGTCTTAGGAGGAGTAATTGGACGTTGTCCTATGCTGAGTAAATCCTAGAGAGTGCTCAGCCTTTCCATTGCGCGACTGGTCTATAGAAATAATAAAATTAAATTGGTTTAAGAAAAGATTCCAGCGAGCCTGGCGAGGAGTCAGGCACTTAGCCGACTCCTGATAAACTCAGATTAGATGTGATCTGTTCACGAACGACCTATTTGTGTTGCAGGCTCCCTTGCAGAAGGTGTCTTACATTCTTTGAAGGGCTCGGCAATAAATGGCAACAACTCTCTATTGCCCACATCGTAAGTTTTCTCAGACTGAAGGATAACTGCTGGGAAAGAAGGCACCAGGGTGGATGCAAGACATTCTTCCTCACCTGTTCTCTGAGAGAGTATAGCTCCCTCGGCACAGTCTGAGCATCAACCCTTCTATTATGAAGCAAGTATGGGTTGGATGTACTAGAATAGGTGCAGTGGTAAATTTATCTTTTAGACGGGAAAATGCTTCCTGGGCGTGGGGAGATAAAGAGTCTCAGGGAGAACTTTAGACTCTTTCCGGGTAAGTTGGGTGATAGGTGACAACTACTCAGAGAAATTTTAATGAAAACGTCTACTAGAGAGTTTGCAAACCCGATTGAAAGCTGCTTGTACTCCTTCACATCTTTAGAGCACTTGGCCAATCATTGATGGCTTCGGGTTTTACTTCCATCCATACTAATTCCTTGAGTAGACAGTACATACCAGGAGATACTTGATTTTCGGTCCTTTATGGAATTCACACTTTTCAAAGCTTGATGGTAAAGATTGATTTTGTCTTAGACGTTTCCAAGGACCATTCTCACATGTCCATGATGTTTCCGCTGTTGAGTTAGAAAAAATTAAAATTATCCAAATAAATTACCAGGAATGTATCTTAGGAGATCCCTGAAGATGTATTCACCAAGTGTTGGAAGGTGGCTGGGCGGAGGGGGGTGACTCAGTCAAAAGGCATAACCGATATTCAAAGTGTCCATAGCGTGACCTGAATTGCTGTCTTCCATTCATCCCCAGGTTCTAATACGGACTAAGTTTAGGCCCCACGAAGATCTAGTTTATGAAAAAATTTTTGCATTGTCGCACTCTCTTCAATAAACTCAGGGATTAAGGCAAGGATAACGGTTTCTAATAGTAACCTTTTTAAGTTCCCTAATAGTCTACCGCATGGTCTCAGGGATCCATATCTTTCTTCATTTACAAAGAAAATTGGTTTTGCCCTGACAGGAGATGAAGATGGGCGTATTGAAGCCTTGGCTAGATTTTCGTCTATGTACTCTTTTAAAGCCTTCAGCTAGGGCACCGCCAGGGGGGTGAGATCTTGACCAAAAGGTATCTCTGCTCCAGGCAATAATTCAATTGGACAATCATATGGACGATGTGGGAGGGAAGTGGTCAGCGTTCTTCTTGTCACATAAAAATCCACTCTGTCCTGGTATCAGATGGTAAATCAGGGCCGAAATTGGTTCCTTCAGGAAAGAGACAAGCTGAAATTTTTTGAACTCATCTGTTTCTCTCGGGAGTGATTTCCTTGTCTCCCAGTTAGTGCGTAGGATTCTGAGGCTGCACGCATGGTATTATAAGCCCTAGAATAAATGGGAAAGTGAGGAGAAGAGATATGCATAAGGACGTTTCTCTTGGATGTGAGCTTTACCCTAAGAACCTTTTAAGGCTCTGTTTCCTGATACAATGGTCCAGAGGTCAGCAGTGGAGCCATCACAGTTTCCATCTGTACGGCGAGCTAGCATTCTTCAACTGAACGTATTCCCTGTTTTAGAGCAAAGGAGACATTCCATAAAATTTTCCACTTGCACCTGAGTCACGATCATGGCAGAGCTAGACACCCAGGTGAGTCACCCAGAGTTTGATGGAAGAAAACAGTTGAGAATTGTTTTTTCTTACAACTCAGCTGGGACACAGCTGAGGAAACTTGAAAGATATGGCAGCATTTACACAGTCAACGTCCTAAGAGGTAACGGAGTTTTAAGGTCCGAGAAATATGATCTGTAGCTGCAGCTCTCTCTGGAAGACTGACGGCTCGGACCCTGAAGATCCCCTCTCGCAACACTCACAATGAATGAGTTTGATGCAGTAGTCTTGCGAGAAGGCTGGAGACAGTTATAATAAAGTGCCCCTGGAATTACCTCAATAAAACATAGATTTTCCTTTAAAAAACGATGTTCCTGCGTGCATCACTAAACACCGTCGTAGTTAAAGAGTTCTACCTGCATAGGTCAGGTTAGGTTACCGTTGTTATTCCTAATTCAGAGGTTCCTTAGCTGGAGAGGAAGGTAGGAAAAGGATTAGTCGATTGCTCTTCGAACCATCTCTTTGCATGCGTTCATTTAAACGAAGTTCAATCGGATGCAGTAGTTAATAAAGTCACCTAACGCAGTAGTGGTAGGGTCGGCACGAGCAAGTTCATCCTTTATCAGTTGGGGTTAACCCTTTCGAAAAACTAGATTTTTTGGCGGAATTGTCCCATGTGGTATCATGGGCCCATTTCCTGAAAATCCCCCCCCCCCCCCCCCAAGGCATATTCAGCTACCGAGTTGCTACCATTGGCGCAAAGCTAATATGGCTGCTTCAGCTGTTGACCTCGATTGAGGCGGTCATCAAACACCCTGCCCCATGGCTGATAATAAAATCATCAAGGTGATCCAAACATCATCTCAGTCTAAATCAGAGGGTTATGGCCCATATCAAATGCCTTGTTGGTAAGCAACTGATTATAGTAAGCACCGTAGATCGTTCAGTAGGAAATTGTGAAGCTTGTGCAGAAAAAAAAGATTACATTGATTCACAAATCCCTGATTTTTTCACGTTCACCACCAAAACGAAAAGGAGGCAACTTGGCGAATCCCAGAGAACTCGGGGCCACGGCAGGAGCCTGGGACTCGCCCTCAGAACTCAATCAGGGCTCGCAAATCCTCGTAGTATGTCCAACCACTTGCATATTGTGATTACTTAGGTCCTGAAGATGTGTAAAACGGGGTCTTTATATTCTGCAAAAATCATGCTAGGATATTATCAGTCATCACACAAAAGTTCCTTCATGCGGGCCTCCATTTTCCAAATATTTTATGACAGGCTACTAGAAGGAAGAGGACGAGAGGAAAAAATAAAAAACAATAGTGTTCACCTGTGGCTACACGGAAGGAAAAAAAAACACTTTAAGGGGACTGCTCACCTTGAATGGATGTGAGATAGTACAACCACTATCATCACAGAAAGCTTTCAACCAAGAAAAAAACCAAAATTTGATATACAGAGTTTCAGCCGACAAAAGAGAGAAGCAAGAGAAAAAAAAAAAAAAATAAAAACAATAGTGAATTACCTGTGAATAACTCTGCAGAAAAAAAAAACTTAAGGGAATTGCTCACCTGAATGGTTTGAGAAGTCACAACCGCTGTTTTCACAGGAGAGTACAACCGGACATCCGATTATCCACAGTACAGCAGACAGCCTTTCCGACCCAGCAGACACTAACGTTTGGCTTCTGAATCTTGTAATGTATGTGGGATACAGTTCATATAGCGTCTTGAGCTTGGTGCGATGGAAAAATATTGAGACACTGGTTGAAAAGAAAGTCTTGTATTTGCTTCAATACAAATTGCAAAAATAAACATCACCCCAGCGTTTGCCCCAAACCACAGAAGCAGGAGACACAGCAGGCCAAACGTATAGAAGTTCATCCAATATCTTCAAACAGATTTCAGATCGTCTTCTTGTTACCGCAAGTCCATGCAACGTGAGGCTTTCAAAAGAGACAGAGGTTTTTCTGCAGTCCACAAGAGCTCCAGGAGATTCTCAGTAGAAATGGCTGGAGTACAAAGTCCAAAGGCTTCAGGAGTCAGAACACAGGTTACTGAGGCCAGATTCTGAAGCCCACTGATTGCTCAAGGTGTGGCTGTTTAAGAAGCAAACGGAGTGAAATCAGGCTGGGAACATGCAAGCTGGAAAACTCCATTTTAAACTGAGGGCAAGATAGTGCAGCAAATACTGAAAGCAAAATGGGCCGACGAACAAACTGAGTTTCAGAAACAGATATACGAACCTTTACATCATTATTATTGTTGGTATTTGCTTTATTTATTCTCAATAAAAGCTCTTTATCAAAAATATTTAATTTTATTATTATTGTCTTTTAAGCACAATTATCTTAACAGTTGTTGTGAGAGATGTGTGTGCTGCTAGGGAATCTCTGTGTGGCATTGGACTCTGTGGAGCAATGTCCAATGTTAAGTCTATGGGAAATTCGGAGCATTTTTCCGGCGGCCCCACCCGGTGGTCTGCGACGGGACTAGAAATTGCGGAAAAAAAAAAAAGGGAAATCGTGGGAACATGTGCTCAAAATGACGATGGGAACAGCATGGTTGAAGACCCCTGGGGAAGCATTTTCTGACTCCCAGGTGATGCTGTGAACAATGTTGTCAGTCTTATGCCACTTTTACAGACTACAATAAAAAACAATTATTAAAAACGAAACCAAAATGGATTTATTTTCCTGGGGAAAATATGTTAAATAACATTCATTTTCTAGGGTAATGGTCGGTTTAAAAGGCAAAATAAAGAACCAAAAAACAAAAATGCTCTCCACACCTTGGGCATGTTCCACAAATAGTGTTTTTAACTTTAGAATTGCTTTCATACCTCAAGACAAATGCATTCACTGGGAAATGTCAATGTAACATTTTACAACCTATCTGGCCCATGTGGTGTGTAAAACACATCCATCAGGGACACATCTGTTTCATTTATGAAGGAGGGACTCAGAAAGTCACAAAGCACTAATTTTTTTATAGCGGCACAGTGGCCCCTTTACTATTCTTAATGGGGACCAGCAGTCGTGCCCTCACTATTTCTTTAGAGAGATATCAGGCCTGCTATCCTTTGCTGCTTCCCATTATTTAAACGTGGGGGTCTCCTACATGTTATTGACATATACCAATGAGCGGCAGGGTGACCAAAATTGGATGTACCATAAAAACCACTTGAGAGACGTTATAGGAGACCTCCTTAAAACAATGTTATCATTATTAGGAAGTGGGTTCTCCCAAAACTGTTTGCCCTATGCAGTGAATTGCAAGAGGCTGCCAAAAATTTGGACGCACCTCAATACCCCTTTGAAGAAACATACAGGAGGCCATTCCTGAAAACTATGTTCACTTTATGAGAAGTGGGTCCCCATACTGTTTGACAATGCAGTGAATCTGCAAGGGCTGCCAAAAATTTGGAGGCACTCCATTGCCCTTTGAAGAGATATAGATGAGTGGCCCTCCTGGAAACAATGTCTACGTTATTAGGAAGTGGACCTCAAATATGCATTTGCCTATGCAGCGAAGCAAAGGCTGCCAAAAATTTGGAAGGCATCTCCTGTGCAACTGGAAGAGACGAGAGTTGGGCCGCCATACAAAAAAGTTCACCATTAGATAGGAGAGGGTCTCCTTATACTTGTATATGCCAATGACTATGTGTATAGGAATGACAAACATTTACCCCTGGGGGTATACATAAACAATTTTTTGACAGCATATAAGCACCCTTAAGAAACTTATGTGGGGTATTGTTGCATCATGGCCATGGTCTCCCTGGTGGATTAGTGATGGAGGATGACGGAGAAGGACGAGGACATCAGCAAATAGCTAAACATCAGAAGCATATACCATTGTCGATGTGTGTGAAGAGATGCATGGAAATAGACCTCCCAACAATAGACACTGGATTGAGTTTATGCTACGCTGCTACTCATTTGGTGGTTGTGAGAGGAAGTCTGGCCCAATCCAGCCCCCCCTTTGTTTCATTTTTATATGAGTCAGCACTGTCAGCATTTTTCAAGGTGGACAGGCGGATGTGCTTTTCAGTTATAATTCACCAGCGGCACTAAAAACTCACTCCGACAAAATGGTAGACAGGCAGGGCAGGGCCAGGTCCTCCAAGGCGTAAAAAGAGCCATGAAAGCCATGTATTTCCAGCCTGCCATACCCTATAATTATAATTTACAGAGGAATCATGGAGGACCGTGGCGCGTAAGACACACATCCAGATTCCAGCTCCCAACAATCCCCAGTTGCATTTAAACATCGACCCACACCTCGAAATGCGCGCCAACCACCCACTCCCCACACCGTGCCAACGTTCTCCTTTAAGGACCGGCAAACCTGAGTGTCTATATTCTAACCCATTAAATATCTCATATCATAAGAAAGCTTGCCCTGAAAAACTTTTACGACAATGGGTCGCCCACTACAAACTACCGCGGATAGGAGGCGCTGTGGGTAAGAAGCCGGCGCGGGGTAAAAACTCTCACTAGTTAAGGGGTCAAAAGCAATTCCGGCTCAGAAACGAACTCGATGCGGGAAGCCGAACTCCGCGTGAACATTTCCTATTTATTCAATAATTCCGAGAGAGGCACAAGGGACATTCTGGTATTGCCCCATTTATAAGAGATAGAATAAGAGATAGAAGTTATCTTGTAGCATGGGTTAGAAGTGTTCACAAATCAGTAATTAATGTCAACCCAATATTTGAGAAACACGAGGTCACCAGGACAAAGGTAGCGTTAACATTACACTCTGCCTGCGTGCTAGAATGCTAACATGCAAGACTTCCGTGTCCTCACCAAGAGGACGACTGACCATGCTATCCTCCTCATGTCCTTCGGGCCATCCATGCGAACAGACAGTATGACAGATGTGCTTGTAGTACCGTCAATAGAGCTTTTAAACCTAATCTCCTGTTCTTCCTCCTCCTCCACTCCCCTCCTCTTCTCATTGTCACCCAATCCATTTTGGGATGAGAAGGGGCTGGGCCTGTGTGCAATCACCTGTATGGTTCCCTTGCTCCATCTCATAGTGCTCTGCCTGCAATGCATCCACTTTGATTGTGAGCGGGAGGAGCGTTTCAGAACACAGAGAGCGGGATGGTGATGCTAATCTATGGCATCATAGCCGCTCATTCATCTTGTGGAGTCCACAAAGTTTTGTAGGGATGGTACGTATGTCTGACATACATGTTCACTCCTGAGGTTCTTATGTGTTGAGTCAGAACGAAATTTCCGATGTTTACTTGTTTATGCTGGCTAGTCAAACATCTCTCCTCTCTGCTCACAAATTCCTTCCCAAACATCTGCAGTGTAGAGTCACCAATGCTTGGGGACATCAACACACACACTAGTTGGTCGAGCCAGAGGCTGCAAACGCTGCTGACAGCACGGCAAAGGGCGGCTGAGCTGTTGCTGACTTTCTAAAATGGGCATACAGTTGGTTGTATTTGACATAGAGATCCAGTTGCTCCGGGGTAGGTTTTGAGAAACCACTGAAATACCAAGGTTAGCACATGGGCTAGGCATGGTATGTGTGTGAGCTCGACTTCGCCTCAGAGCTGCCACAAGTGTTTCCTCTTATTGTCACACACGATCATGTCTGGCTGCAGTCAGCGGTGGTGTAGCCAGAGATCAGGCTGCTCTTTCAGAGCTGTCCACAACTCTTCAAAATTGTGTGGTTTGTTCACATAGCATATATTAGCTTCAGCACAGCCTGGTTGATGCTTGGTTGAGGCAGTGCTGCAGTTGCTTCCAGCTTCTGATTGATGTGGTCATTTCGGACGATGGAGGGCTGAAGAGCAGGAGGAGGTGCAGGAGTGTTAGATGTGGGGGCAAACCTGATTGACTAGGGCCCGCAATCCTCAGTTGTCGGGAGGTGAGGATGTGTTACATCCCAAGGTTCGACTGGGTCCTGATTTCAACTTATGTCTATCCTGTGTGCCGTCAGCGAAAATGTACCAGCCTGCCCACAAGCACTTGTCTATGTGTCTGTGATTAGGTGGACTTTCCCAGTAACTGCATTGTAGAGGGCAGGCAAAATGATGTGGGACACGTGCTTGTGTAATGCAGGGATGGCACATTGGGAGAAATAGTGGAAGCTGGGGAACCGAAATACGAGGGGTACGGCCGCTGCCATCAGGTTGCGGAAGGCAAAATTTTGAGCTCAAGGAGTACGAAATGAATAGGGGAATTTAGTAGTGTGGAAAGTGAGGCATTTTGCTGCTTGTATGCGATTGCATTCCAAAGGACTGCGGTATGGACAACTGAACGCCTGCGTGGGACAAGGAAATGGACGTACTTGTGATGTGCTTGCTGAGTGTGTGCAATGAAAGGTCAGGGCGGAGGCATCTTTGCATGCACCATGGGACAGGGGTTTGGCTTGCATGCACAACAGCCGAAAGAAGAAGTGGTGTCACTGCAGACACTGTTCCTGGACCTGGGGTTTGGCACACAAAGTTGGGTGCTTGGCTGCCATGTGCCTGCTCATGCTGGTGGTGGGCAGGCTGGTAATTTTGCTGCCCCTGCTGATGCTGGCCTGGCAGATGGTGCAAATGGCCTTTTTGGGGTTATCAGCAGAGTCTTTAAAAAACAACCGACTCAGGAAGACCTAACAGTTGTACTTGCAAACTTCTGTCGTGTTGGTGCTATGGGGAACGGTTGCCCGCCACTTCTGTCTGCAGCCACCACACTGCTTCTTCCTGCCTGTTGGGAATGCCTATGCCTCCCTTCCCCGTGGGCTGCTTTCTTTGCTCTGCATGTCCTCCTGCCAGGTTGGAGTCAGTTCTATATCATCAATCACCTGTCCTTCCACTTCCACATCCTGGTCCTCTCCCTGACTTTCTGGCATTTGTGTCTCAATTATCATGCAACTTTTTGTGACACTTTCCCACCCATCGCCTTCGTTGTGACGTGGCTGATCAAGGATTTGGGGCATCGCTTACAGCGATCTCCCTTTGCCCCCACTTCAAATGGGACTGGGGAGAGGCCACAAATTATAAATGGAAAAGTGAATCAGCTCTTCGAAGTGTCCAAGTGTGGGATACAGTTGTCTCTTGGGTATCGACATGGCAGGAGGACGGTGGTGGATACAGGGTGTAGGACATTTGCGGTCCAGACTCACAGCTACTGATGACTGAAACGTGTGGAGACAGGGTGGTTGGTGGTTCAGTGGCAAGTGACTGGAAAGCATTATCCGCTTTCCAACCATACAGCCCTTTTGACACAGCTCTGGATTCAATAGTAGTGTGCTGCTGCGGTTCTCCTAGTAATTGGTATAATGAAGGTCGGCGAGAAGATTGTGGGTGTTAGTTGTGGCACAATTCCAGCTTGCCAAGGCCTCAGCCTCAGCCTCTGCAAGCACATCACCATCACGTCCAGTTCCTGTTTACCTTGCCACACGCTTGCCCATTTTAAATGAGAGGACAATATTTTCCACATTCACTACCAAATGGCTTGAATTTGGAGCGAACTTATATGTGATCCGTATGTTGGAAAAACTGCCGTTTTAAATAGATGGCCTGTAGGTAACTATTTTTAACAGCAAACTAGTGTGCTGTCAATAAACTGCGTTTAACACACTGCAACAAAATTTAAATGGAGGCCATAAATGGCAATTTTTGAGGCGCACTTAATATGTGATCCATGTGTGGGACAAACCACAGTTTTAATTAGATGGATATTTAGCCCTGTAATTTGGAAAGGATCTGACCTGTATTATGCAAGAGACACAAGCAAATGGCGCAGAAGAAAAAACGATGTTCTTTTGGATTGCTTTTAAAGCAACAATAAAGATTATGATTAAAAACAAAATATTCCTGGGCTCCTGATGCCCTGGGGCTATGTCTAGAACTATCTATGAAAGCAGCAGCAGCAGCAGAGCAGACAGGAAACTGGAATGGAACCCTATTTGCATATGCACTGCGTCTGCCACATACACTGCCTGCCTTGCCTAGCACTGATATCTATGCATGCTGGATTAGTCCTCAGAAGGACTTTTAGTTGAGATGGATATATGTATAATAATATGGTATACATACAGAAGTAAGAACCAAGCAAATCTCTCCCTAGCTCTGCAGCAGCTCTCCATACACTGCTCTGATTACAGAGTAGACTGTGACGAAGCATGGCCGGTGACCAGGTCTGATATAGACCTGATGATGCTGTGCAGCCTGCCAATCACTGTAATACCAAATCCATCATGGCTGCGGCATTACAGTGTGTGGCACACAATCCCACACATGCATGAGGCGAGGACCGAGCCCTAGCGAGGAAACCCCAGAAAATATACTTCGGTGAGCCTCCAAGCTCTCAAGCGTGAGAGGCTCAGGCTCGGAGGTACCGAGTAGTGGCGTGCATGTCGCTCTATCACTACTACTGAACATGGCATATTCTATTATGAAGATATTCAACTGTCCAAAAAGATACTTTTGTTAATGACTATATGTTGCTTTGAGGGTGCCAATCATTACTTTCCACATGTTGCAAGTCTGAAGGCAATGTTCCTTTTTGTAGGTGTATGGAGATCATAACACAGAAACACATTTGTACAGAAGCCCGGGTCAAAAAGTTTTGCGTCTATGGTGGAAAATGATACATACTGTAGTTTATCAGCTAAATTGCCAGTGCTGTAAGAACGGTACCAATATATAGCTGGTGCTATATGATTTAATAAGCACAAGGCAATATTGATGTTTCGATATATCATGTAGGGATAGATGAATATTGACGATAGTGACAGAGCAGTGAAATGGAAGTATCTAATATTTATTCCGTATCTCAAGGGGTAAGTCTAACCAAGCGAACAATGAACCAGAGGAACATACTATGAATGAACTGCTCATAACAGTTGTCTAATTTTTCCTTCATATTGATTCTCAATGTATCTATAAATGTGTAAGAATTTCATTTGCTTCTTCCAAAGCAACATAAGGAGAGAACCGAAACATTAAACCATAAAATTATACAGAATTTTTTTTATTACATTTTCTGAGTTTAAAAACAAAGTTACATTTATAAGTGCACAGAAAAATACATAATGGATTTATGGATGGTTGTCTGGTATATGTGGATCCGTGAGCAATACACAGAGCGGCTGGTTAATGTTTCTTTCCCACATGTCCTTTAAAGAAAGTGGGCAAAATAGAACACTGCTAGCACTTAATGTGTCTTGTTAAATATTATTTATTGGTGGTTTCTTTATAGCTCTGCTATTTAATTTATGTCACATTAGATTGAACCAAAGTTAAGCCATTTGTTCAAGTTATGGAAGAAATTGGTTGGAGATGTGACAAACTTCTTACATCTTCACACAGATAACTGATCAAGAAAATAATGGAAGACGGTAGGTTACCATTTAAACTAGGGATTATCAATTTTATCAAATTGCTTTCAGTTCTAACAGTAAAAATATTATAGAAAATGGTTTTTAGAGCTGAAGGAAACATGGTATGTTAATATCCGAGGAGGTGGAAAAGATTGACTCTTGTATGGCTGGGCATAAGGTACAGTAACTGAATAGCAAGTCTACCTTTGAACAGAATATGGTATTATGAAATGAACTAAGGAATGTTTTATTAGATACCAGTAGGTGATTACAGATGTAAGGTTCCATGTTTCGACCATTTATGATCTTTATAAGGTTATCTAGATACGAGTAAAAAGGACCAAACAACTGATACTTGTGGCCGTGTACAACGTAAACAAAATTTTTACATATACTTTATACAATTATGCACAGGAAGAAAAATATGCCAAAAAAATTATGAGGTTATAGCAGAGAATTACTGAGGTTTGTTGAATTAATTTTTAAGGAACTTAGAATTTTCATTTGTTTATTGTGGGAGATACTCTGAGAATCATAAGTATCTAACCATACAGATGTAAGGAAACGTCCTGTAAAGAAGTATATCATCAATGTTAAAAGAGAGTGGAGTATGAATATGAGAAGTTAATGTAAAATAAATTATATAAGTCATGGGGAAGTTTAAGTAACTAAACGGTTGTTGCTAGTGGCATGAAGAGGGGTAATAGGATTCATTGTTAAAAGTTGGAAGGAGGCATGAGGAATGGTGCTGAGAATATTTTTAAAAGTGAATCTGTAACCCTAAATTGGGGGATATTAAATGATGGCAGTCAGGTCAGATGGGCGGGTTTTGGTATCCAAAATTTTAATTTTTTTTTTCTATTTTCCCCTTTTTTTTTTACCCCCCCCCCCCCCCCCCCCCCCACCCCCCCCCCCCCCCCCCCCCCCCCTTTTATTTTTTTCGGTACTGGCATTAACATGTTGTTCGCCGTGTCGCCATTATTTCTGGGGAATTGTAGTCGTTGCCCTCCATTTAATGCGCTCTTGCCACATTGCAATCTTGAATTGCGCACGCGCAGTATGATTTGCCCGCAGATTGCCAATGCGCAGGCGCGTTATGTGGAGGGCGACGACTACAATCCAGAAATAATGGAGACAGAGGGAACAACCATGTTAAGGCAAGTACCAAAACACCGCCCATTGAATGACTGGCCATCATTTAAATATCCGCCCAATTTAGGGTAAAAGGTGACAGATTCCCTTTAAGTAGTATTAGCTAACATAGAGAAGTAGGCAGTAGTTGTGGCTGAACATGGAGGAGAATGGAGGATTGTGGCAGGGAAGACAGTATCTGTATGTAGAGAGGTCGCATCTATGGGACAAAGCAGAGCTAGTTGCACTGGTGCAAAGATTTCTGGGTCAGGAATGGTGTTATATATAAAAACTTGGCTGCAACTAAAGTTCACTTCATGGTTAACACTGTATAAGTGAGGTGTCCCGGTCTAGGGAATACCTACTGCATTTGCTCCCATGATGATGGGTGGAAATAAGACAGAGGAAGGCTGATTACAACAGGGAATACGCAGTACGATAAATAGTGACAAAAGTACTGTATTTAGTAGAACAAGAGAAAACATGGACCCGAATATAAACTTACAGCGTTTCAAAAGCTGTGGCCATGTGGCAGTCCCTCCAGTACCAGTCTTGCCCAGTTGCCATTCGTTTTCTAAGAAATATGTTGCAAGCGCCTACCTCAGCATGTCACAGACAAACATCACTCGTTCTTGGGACTAAATCTATGTTTGCTAGGTGCATTTCGCGCCACAGACATTTGGACGAGAAAGCATGGCCTAGGCGTTACATCTCGCTGTGACTGGGCACTGGGTGACTCTGTGGCTGTGAGGGACTTGCCATGGATTAAACCTCTATATTTACACACTTCCTCACTGGCTTCCTGCCTCCTACCTATCACCACTCTCGGGGCATCCAAACTGCTCCCTCAAACTCTGCCTTAATGAGGACTCGCATTCCAGCATGCAGAGCGAATCCCCACCACCTCTGTACTGTGCAGTCAGAGCACATCACAATTCAGGCAGTTGTTTAAAATCGATATGCCTTGGCGATCACAATCATATTGCTGAAGAGTTGTGGACAGCTCTCCAGTCCGATGTGTCCTAGAGCCAATGGCTGTCTCACTGAAAACGGCATCCAGGAGAGTGGTTGTCCTCAGCTGTAGATCTCTGCTCAGTTCATCCAGAGAGATTCATGGGGCCTCTTTGCTCATCTCTGATCAGTCTTCTACTTGTCTGAGATGAAAATTATAGAGGGACGGCCGGGTATTGTAGATTTGCTAGTGTATGTTACTCCTTCCATTTTCAATCTGATCACACTTGCACAGTGCTCTTGGGATGTTTAAGGTTTTTTGGAAATCATTTTGTATTCCAAATACGGCTTTTTAAACTTCTCCACAACAGCATTCAGGACCTGCCTGTTGTATTCCTTGGTCTTCATGAAGCTCTCTGTGCTTCAAACAGAACCCTTTGTCTGATGCTTTTTGCTGCTTATCATTTGCTGGCTGATCTAGTTGATGTTTGGTGATCTTGTCATCTGGTCTACTTCTCTGCTGTGTGATGCTTTGTCCCTGTCTGTTTTTTTGAGTGTTTGTTTTTTGTGTTTTGGTTCTAGACTTGAATGTTTTGTTGTGACTTCTGGTTTTATTTTTTGCCTTTGGAGACCACCTTGCTTGAAACTTTTTCCTCCTTGACTTTTGTCTTGATTCTTTCTTCTCTTTTGCTGATTGTTACATGCTTTCTTCTTCTTCTTTTGATTTTTTGTTGCATGAGGAATTGAGGATTGTGTGTCTTTGACTTTTTTTCTTTGTTGATTCTTTTTTGTGATTTGTCTTCTCTGATTTCTTGTTGTATTGTTGATCCCTTTGACTGATTTTGACTTTTATGGACTTCTGTTCTTGGTTTTTTGCTTTCTTCTGATTCTGATTTGTTTTGATTTTGCTCTCTTTCTTGCCCCCCAATCTCTTTGTGCTTCTGTGCTTCTTTTTTGATGATTGATTTTTTGCTGATCTTTGATCTTGTCTTGTTGTCTTGTGCCCTCTCTTGTCCCCCCTTGTCTGATTCTTTCCTTGATCACCCTTCTTTTAGTGTTGTCTATGTTCCTTTTCTCTTGCTTCCTTGATGACTTGTGTCTTCTCTTGATCTCTTGACCACTCTTTTCCTTGCCTTTCTGATTTTTGGTGTGATCCTCGTGTTTTGTTTCTTCCTTCTGCTGCTTGATTCTTTGTTGTCCTCCTTGTTCCTGTTTCTTGTTGTCTTTTGTTTTGTGCCTCTTGTTATATTTTTCTCTTTTGCTTGACATTTTTTTGCTCTGATCTCTGTGAAGGCTCTTTTTTTTTTTTTCCTTTCCTTCCCCTCCCCCCCGCCTCGCCTCTCTTTGTTGTTTTTTTTCCTTCTTGTTTTTGTGCCTGTCCTCTTGATGTGTTGAGGTGCTTTGTTTCTTGATCTCTTGCTGTCTCTGATGGATATCTTGTTGCCTGTTTTCTTTGCTTCTGAGGTTGTTTGACCTGTGATTCTTTCTTTTGCTTGATCCTTTGTGCTGTCTCTGTTGATGAATTACTTGGTTTTTTTTTTTGTTTTTTTGATTGAGTGCTCTCTTGTGTTGACACTGTTGTGACTGCACTGAGCTTTTGTTTGATTTTTTTTTGGTGTTGTCTGTTTTCTTCTTGATTTTTTTTGTTGTGATTCTGTTCTTGATTTGCTTGTTTTTTTCTTGTTTTTCTTCTTGTTTATTCTTGTCTCTTGGACATTCTGTTGTCTGAGTTTGTGCTCTTTGTTTTTGATGCTCTTCTTCTGCTGCTTTTTTTGTTTTCTTCTCTCTGATCCTGCTTTGATTTGATCTTGACCTTTTTGTCTTGTCTTTGCCCCCCTTCTGATCCCTTTTTTTTTCCTTGTGGTTTGATTTTTTGATCTCCCCTTTCTGTTTTTTTCCTTTTTTTGATTTGATTTGCTTTCTATCTTTTTTTTTCACCCCCTTTTGATTTGTTGTTGACCTTTCTGGCTTCTTCCTTTTATTAGATTGATTGATCTCTCTTTTGTTTCTCTTTGGTTGTTACTGTTCTTGTGAATCTTCTTGTGGATTTTTGGGATTGACTTGCTTTTTTTGCTTTTTCTTGATTATTGTTTCTTTTTTCTCTCTGGACCTCCTTTCCCACATCTTTCTAGTTTTTCCTTCTTCTCTGCTGCTACTGTATTTTTCTTTCTTTTAACTGACTCTCCTTTTCCCTGACTTTTTTGTGTGCTGTATTGTTTTTTGTGATTGTTTGATTCTCGTTGATTGTCTGTTGTTGCCATGTCTGAGTGGATTTTTTCTGACTTGGCTTTGTGAGTTCTGTTTTGCTTGTCTTTCTCTTTGGTTCTGTTTTTCTGGTTTTTTGTGACTTTGCTGATGGTTTTCTTGTTTTTTGTGTTTCTGCTGTTTGACCTTCTGTTGTGTATTTTGGATTTTTTTTTTGCCTTGACTGACTTTCTTTTGTCCTTTCTCTTTTTTGACTTGTCTTGGATGATCCTTTTTGATTTTGAGTGATTTTTTTCTTATTGCTGTTTTGATGATGTTCCTTCTGTCTTCTTTTTTCTGTTGGTCATTCCTTTTTTTGATCGCTTTTTTCTGTTTTTGTTCCTGAGTTGACTGATGATTTACTCTTGAGTGACTTTCTGAGGCTTGATTTTGTCTGTGACTTCCCACTTTTGTTGTTGTTGTTTCTGTGTGTTTTTGGCTGATGACTATTTTTATTTTTTTTCCGTTCTTTCTCTTGATCTCTATGTTCTCCTTCTGTTGTCTGATTTTTGACTTTTGCTGTGTGTCCCTTTTTTTTGTCTTCTCTCTGTCTTTGTTGCTCTTCTCTTTTGTGATTTGCTTTCTTTATCCTTTTTTTCCTGTCTGTTCTTTTGTATTTTGTGTTCTGTTTTCTTTGTGTATGTTCTCCTGTTTGTCTACTGTCCTTTTTTTTGTTTTGTTGTTTGCTGGCTGATTGCTTTTGGATTCTGATCTCTTGCTTGTCTCATTTATCTCTTATCTGCTCTCTTGATTTTGTTGATCTTCTGTGTTGCTTCTTCCTCTGTCTCTGCTTTGATGTCTTGTCTTTCTGCTTCTGCACTATTTGTTCTTCTCATTCTTGTTTGTGCTTGTGTTTTTGTCCTGCTTGTTTGATTGCTGCCTTTCTTCTTTCTGTTTACCTTTTGGATGATTGAGGTCCTTTCTTTCTTTCTTCTTGTGTTTCTAGCTGATTTTTTGTCTTGTGCTCCCTACTTGCTGATGTGTGTTTCTGTCCACCCCTGTTTTCTTTTGTTTTGATATTCTGCCTTTTCCTGTGCTTTCTTCTCACTCTCGATGAGATCCTCCCTTCTTTCTTTGTGTTCTGTTTACTGTTGTGCCTGGCTGACTGATTGCTCTGCGATGTTTTTTTGCTGCCTTTTTTGTGTGTTTTCTTGTTTCTCCTCCTTGCTGGACTGACTTTTTCCCTGTTTGATTGATTTGATTATTTTCTTTCCTTCTTTTATTACTTGCTTGACTTCTTTTCGTGAGTTAGTTTCTCCTTTTGTCTACTCTTTCCTCTTTCTTCTGGGCTTTGCCTGTGGAGATGTTCTGACCTTCTCTCTTTTTATTTGTCTTGTTGCTGTGTGCTGATTTGGCTCTGTTTGCTGTTTTCTTCTTTTCTTTTTTTGTCTCTCTGTTTTCTTATCTTTTGATTGTCTGTTTGTGTTGTCCTTGCTCCTTTCTTCTTTTTTCTTTTTTACTGATTCTTTTTTTGTGTGATGAGTTTGTCTGATTATCTCTGATTGACTTGACTTTCGGACTTTCTGACCTTTTGCTCTTCTTTGTGACTGTGACCTTTCTGCTTCCCTCATTGAGTTCTTGTGTCTTGTCTCTGTTTGCCTTTTTGCTATTTTTTTGTTGTTCTTTCTTTTTCTTCCTTTTTTGCATTCTTCCTCTCTATTTGAACTTTCTGAACTCTCTTTCTTGTGATCTTGATCTGTCATTCGCTTTTGTCTTGATTTGTTTGCTCCTGCTGATTTGATGACTCCTCCTCTTTTATCTTGTCTTGATCCTGACTCTGTGTTGTTCCTCTGTTTTTTCGTGTTCCTGAGATTTGATTTGACTTGTGATGACTGATCACTTTCTGTGGTTTGACTGTCTTTCTCGCTTTGTCCATTTCTCATGTGATTTAGTGACTCTGTTGATTTTTTGCTTGTGTGATTTTTTCCTGGCTCCTGATTGACTGTTGATAGTTTGTCTGATGTGAGCTGATCTCTGATCTGTCTATCCCTTTTTCTTCTCCTTGATACATCTGATTGTCTGATTCTGCTTTTTTTCTTTTCCTTTTCTGCTTGACTCTGATTTGATTTTCCTTTCTTGATTTGTCTTTTGTCTGACTCTTGTCGGGGATCCCTCATTTTCTTTTTGCTTGTTATTTCCCTCTGATTCTGATGATCGTCATACTCTTTTGTGACTTTTGATTTTTGCCTGTTTGATTTGCTTGATCTCCTTTTGTTGTTTTTCTTTTTCCTCTGTTGCTCTGACGTGCCTGATCCCTTCCTTTCTTTTATCTGACTGTTGATTTTCTCCTTTCGTTGACGTTGATTTATTTTTTTCCTGTCTTGATTGCTGTTTCTTTTGATTTTTGATTTGATTTGTTCTCTTTTGTTGACTCTTTGTCTGTTTGTGTTTGAGCTTTTTTTGACCTGACTGATTGTTCTGTTGCTCTCTTCTTTACACTTCCTTTTGATCTGGCTTTTTTGATGTTCTCTGATTCTTTCTTTGATGCTGATCGTTGATTGTCTACTTTGATTCTGTGATGTATGAATGGTTTGCTTTGACTCCCTTCTTGTCTTTGATGACCTGTTTGATCTCCCTGTCTCTTCCCTGTCTTAGTTTTGAGTTGTTGTTTGATTGCCCTGCTTCCTTTGTCTTTCTCTTTGATTTTTCTGCTATCTTATGATGTTTTGTTTTTGACTTCTTCTTTCTTTTTGCCTTTTGAGGATTTCGCTTTGATCTCTGTTGCCTTTCTGTTTGACCTCTCTTTCTTCTGTTCTCTTTTTGTGATTTTTTTCTCTGTTGGATTTTGTTTTGGATTGTGTGGTTGTCCTTTTTTCTTTTTTTCTTGTGTTGACTTCCTCTTTGATCTGTTTTTGTCGTTTTCCTTGTTTGATTGTTGACTTTGATTGATCCTGCTGACTTGCTTGTTTTCCTTTGTCTCCTCTTGTTCCTTTTGATTTGTTTTCCCTTCTGTGATCTTTGATCTTTCTTTTTACCCTTTTCTCCGTGGTTACTGTTTTTCGCATCTGTGATTCTTTTCTTTCTTTTCTTGTCTGTCTTTTTGTTTTTCTTGTTCTTGATCTTGATTTCTTTTGTGTGACTTTCTTGCCCCCTCTTTTCTTTTTTTTTGCTTGACTTTGTGATTTATTTCTTCTGACTGTTTCTGTTCCCTTGATATGACTTTTGTTCTTGATCTTATTTCCCCCTGTTCTGAATTTGTTTTTTTGTTGTCTTGCTTGCTTTCATGAGATTCTTTTCTGTTTCCTTTGTCTCTCTTCTTTCTCTTTTTCCTCCTGTTTGTTTCTCCTGACTTCCTCTTTTCTCTTTTTCTGTTTTTTTTTCTAGCCTTTTGTCCCTCTTCTCCTGACCTGTTCTGATGTTTCTTGCCTTGTGACTTCTTTGATCTTTTTCTTTTTTCTTTGTTTTCTTGTTTATTCTGTTGATGGCTCTTGTTTCTCATGTTTTGACTGATGTGGCTTTTTCTGTGTTCTGATCCTTTTTTGTTCTGTTTCTTTCTCTGAGCTTCGGGTGGGTTGCGTCGAGCGCTCAGAGGAGTCGCGTATCTCAGCAGCTCTCGGCTTTGCTTTTGATTCTGAGTTGACTGAGACTATCACAAGAGCAGGTGCATTTTATATGGAGTTTGAATTACACACAGGGTGGATTATACTATAAATCATTAGTCATTTAGGGACAACCATTGGATCATTCAGGGATTCCACACTGAACTTTGGAGTGATGATTGGTGCATCTGAAACGTAAAGGGGCTGGAATAAATATTTGAATGCCCACTTTCAGTTTTTTGTATTTCCTACAAAATGTAAAAAAAATAATTTTGTTAAATTCACATTTGTGTCACTTGTTTGATGTCTTCGCCAAAAAAATTAAAATTTGGTATCTTTATGTTTGGAAGCATGATAGGTGGGAAAAGGTTGAAAAAGTTCCTGGGAAGCCGAATACTTTTGCAAGGCCACTGTACATGATAAATAATGACACAGCCTTAAAAAGTCCTTTATTTGATTAAATCTCACACAGACTCCAGTATTGAATCTTTAATTAACTTACATACTGAACGCCTAATATCCGACTCCTCGTCTCCGGCAACTAAATAAAATAATAAATCGGAAATATAATACTCCAGTCCGATTTGTAGTCATTTACCGAGTGTCCCACGACGGTCTCATGTGTAGAACAGTCACATCGGAGAGGTGACTGCTATACCCGGTCTCCGGTGATACAATGACATGAGGTAATCCCTCCTTGTAGTTGTATCACTGCACTGCGTGAGAGTTCACCGGAGTTCATAAACTCGGTTGCTCTGACTTACGGCGGCATTTACCGTGGTGTGACAAACTTTCCCCACGCCGCCTTTGCTGCAAGTGACCAGCATGGAGCCTGATCAGATGATACACTGCCTTTAGGAGCGATTAGGCTCCTGTTATGTTATCGGCTGGGGGCCGGGTAGGCGGGTCACATCCCCGGATGTGCTTCTACACGTTAGATCCCTGTGGGACAATTGGAATTACCTGGACTATGGGGGGCAGGAAGGATATGTTGGTTTAATTTATTTTACACTATTTTCTAGAGATGAGGGCGTCAGGAATTGGTTTGTGAGTTGAGTTCTAATGAAGGTTTTTTTTTTTTATGTGAACATGTATTGGCAGCGTCCCAGACTATCTGTGGACAGGGATTATCCACTTGGTGGTCACTGAGGCTTAAGCTGGGACACTCAGGGTTAAACAAAATCCATTTGGTTTATTGGTTAACAGCCATTAAACCGCACTTCAAGGAAACAAAGTAGCTAGCAGCACGCAAAGTACAATGTCCGTTTAAACATTCAGCTCTATAGGGAAACTACACTTCTCTCACTGACCCTGGAAGCTTAATACGGACTCCTGTCAGTTACTGTTGGTGTCGGCACAACAGGTTCCCAGATGCTCAATCTTCAAGATGAATCCATAAACAATGCATAAATACAGTATCTCACTGGACCCGGTCAGTATCATTAAGGTTGGCAGACCGTCCCACTCAGGAGTATCTCTCACAAATCTCCTTTTTCTCTGGGCTCTGAATAGCCAAACACTGCGTCCAGACCATTCTGTTAGTGTAAGCCTGAACCACATGGAGCTCTGTCTACTTGGACAGGATCCAACCTCTCTCCATGTGCTCCCCACGCCTCCATTACATAGCTTCTAACCCAACCCACAGGAGAGGTATGGATCACATGGGCTGGTCACATGGTCATGACTTCACGGCAGGTCCTCAAACTCACAACTACAAGTTGGCGATGTATGTGTGGCTAGCCAATCTCCGACTAGCCCTGTAAGCCTCCCTAGTAACGTAAACAAAACTCTTATGGACTACAAGTCCCAGAACAATACTACTTGACTTACTGCGCAGAGGACTTCTGCGACACATACCGGCCATTCACAACAATGCCGGGCACTGTTTTGCCATCACAACTACGCCTCCAGGTACATCTCGAGGAGCACATACAGCGCCCCTAGCTGTAAGAGGAGTAACTGCATCACAGTATGTAATTTTACTTTTTTTTAACAGTGAGCAGATGATACTACTCTCCCATCAGTGGCACCTGCTTTCACTGTTATCAGTGACACCAGACATAGCCCGATGGGAGCAGTAGTCTCATCGAGTCAAGCTGCAGAATCACGCTGACATTTGCCAGCATGATCCCGCAGCACTGTAACCGACAGTGCCAACGGTAGCATTACCGCACAGCTGCAGACACCTGCACACAGCCGCACACATGCACAGACACCTGCACACACCCGCAGAAAACCGCACACACAGACACAGCATGTGACGAGCATGGCAGCGCCAGGTCTGATATAGACCTGATGACGCTGTGCGGCCAGCCAATCACTGTAATGCCACAACCAACATGGCTGCGGCATTACAGTGTGTGGCAGACATCCCTACATGTTTAATGGCTCTCTAAAGAGCGCCAAACATGCAGGGAGGGGGACCCGAGCTCCAGCCGATCATCCCCGCAAATACTCGGTGAGCTTCTAGCATCTCGAGTAGTGAGATGCTCAGGCGAGTACCGAGTAGTGGCGAGCATTCTCGCTCATCACCAGAATACATGGATTGCACATTCAAAAATGATATATTAATCTGAAGCTGCTAAGCAAAAATTTGCAAAACTGAACATGAAACTTAGATGACTTTTTTACCTGATAGTGACTTTTGATAACTTTTTAACTAATATAGTTTAACTATTACTAGTGATGAGCGAACGTGCTCAGTAATGCTCGTTACTCGCCCGAGCATCGCTGGACTCGTGGTACTCGGCGAGCAGTGAGCATTTCCGTGTTTGCTCGGCGGGAGTACTGGTGCATGCCCTGCATTTTTGGAGCTCTTTAGAGCGTCAATCAACATGCAGGGATTGTCTGCCACGCACTATAATGCTGCAGCCATCTTTGTTGTGGTATTACAGTGATTGGCTGGCCTCACAGTGTCATCAGATGTATAAGAGACCTGGCGGCGCCATGCTCGGCTCTGTCTGCTCCGGAATTAGCGAGTGTAGGGAGATCTGCTGCCGAGATAGGGTCAGATTTGGGGTTTTAGAAGGTAGTGTAGGTCTAACATCAAAGAAGACACAAATCCAGATTAATCAACAGTCCTTTGAAGGACTAATTACGGTGTGTATAGTTTGCAGTGCTAGGTAGGCAGGGAGTATATGTACGTATATACATATCAGTGCAAAGCATGCACGCTCTGTATTGGGTATATAGATCTCAGTAGCAGACAGGCATTTTATGAGGCATACATCAAGAGGGTCCATTCCATTACTGTCTGTTGCTGTTACTGCCTATAAGCTATATTGACCGTATCTACACAGCCCTAGATCTCAGTGGGCAGTAAATATTATTGGCATCTTAATCCTGATTATTTTTTTCCAACGCAATCCAGAACCCTTTTTTTGTTCTCCAATTGCTTGTTGACACTGCAGAATACAGGTATATTCTTATAATAGTAAAGCATGAAAATACAGCTATTTTAAATGGGTTTGCATGTCCCAGGCCTGATATCTGAGTGCGCAAACAAATCTGCCATTTTTTGTGGTACTGTAGAATTTGTTTGGAGTGTCTTATACAATTTTTTGACACCATATTGCTGCCCCAAAAATATTTACCTACAGGGCAGATATTTAACACTGGGTTTTGTCCGCCACACGAATCGCATATCATTGCGCTAAAAATTTTGCCATTTCAGGCCTCCATAGAATTTATTTTGTGTGTCATAGCAAACTTATTGACACAATTTTGCTGGGCAAAAAAATACAGGGCAGATATTTGAAAGTGGGCTATCCTCGTCAGACGCCTGATCTATCAGTGTGCTAAAAATTGTGGCATTTCAGGGCTAAATTACACTGGATTTGCTGTCTCTTACCCTATTTGTATACAGTTTTTGGGGTAAAAAAAAATACAGGCCACATATTGGCCAGAGTGTTATCTATGTCAGAATCCTATCTGTTATGTTTCGGTAGCTGAGGAGAAATTGCAAAAATAGCCAAAGTAGTAATACACCAGAGAGGCTGGAAACTATTGGATTGCAGTACCCTAAACTAACCGCCACACTAGAAGTAGCCGTGTAGCGTACCTACGGTGATCCTAGACGCCTCGTCACAGCCGGAGAGATAACTACACCTAAAGGCAGAAAGATGAAAGCTAACTGCCCCGGAGCAGAAACCCCAAAGAAATAGGAAGCCCCCAAACATGTAATGGCGGTTAGACAAGAAGAAAATACGGACACAGACAGAAAACAGAATGAGCAAACGCTGGGGCCCAATCTGTCTAGATAGAAAAGTATAGGAAAGAATTCTGACTGCAACCCCCAAAAAAACCCTGACAAAAATACCAACACTTCTGATTAACAAAAAACCTGAGATCACACAATCTCTACCACCTAAATCAGATCTCTGGTGTAACACACAGCAATTCAGCAAATAAAAAGTGACAAAGGAACAGAGCAAAAGTGCAAATACAAAATGAGCACAATTGCAGCGCCAGACCCCAAAAGGGGACCAGGCCGAAATCCACTGCAAGCAGCAAGCAAGCAAGAAAAATCCAACCAGAGGAAAAAAAACAGCAAATCACTTATCTGAATGAGAGCAGGAATGCAAGCGGAGCTCCAAGTCAGACCAGGAAGAACAATTGATTACCGGCAAGGCTGAAGGGAGTTCAGGTCACTTATATCAGACCATTCAGAGCCAGCTGAAGGCCATTCAGCAATTAGTTCATTACCCTCAGCAACCACCGGAGGGAGCTCCAGCTCAGAAGTCGCCTCCAGATTATTCACAACTAGTGTTGAGCGTTCCGATACTGCAAATATCGGGTATCGGCCAATATTTGCTGTGTCGGAATTCCGATTCTGAGTTCCGATATTTTTGTCATATCGGATACCGGAATCGGAGTTTTCCGACAAAGTCTATGGGAGTTCCTGTGTCACAGAACGAAGTACGTAACACAGGAACTTCCCGAAACTGTCAATGTCAGTGTCGGTCGGGTCTGTCAGGTGTCAGCAGCACTTACCTAGAAGAAGATCCCCGGCGGTCACGTCCATCCGTCCATCCAGGCCGGCGATTACCCTCTCCCTGGCGGTCACGTGCAGCATCTCGCGATAACTGCACGGGCTGCCGGGTACTGGGTAATCTTGGCCAGCTTTACTCTCGCGACAGCTGGCCGTAAACCAATCCTGATGACGTCACCGCCGGGGAAGCCGCAATGGTAAGCAGCTTTGCTCTATGTGGATGTCAGGCTCAGCCTGTCATCCAGATGTAGCAGAGCTGGAGTCGTCGTGGGACACTCGTTATCTTGGACTACGTCGGACAGGGAGTATTTGTGTTGGTTTGTTATTTT